>JTDE01000195.1:229354-317474 GCA_014338405.1 Paragonimus skrjabini miyazakii | reverse complement strand
TCCGTAGTGGGATTTACAGTTGTTTGTGTGTACATAATTTTCTGTAATTGATATCCCTTCGTATGTATACAGTCACAGATACGTCCACAGTTGTGAGGACAACAGCTTGGTATTTGCTGTCTAATTGGGTAAGATCAAAAGCACAGCTATTCATAACTTTAACTATTTAGGCCATTCCGTTTCATTCTGGTAAAATTAAACTGGATTCGATCAACAGCTGTGCAACTCTGATGTTTCACGTCTTACTTTTTTCATGAAACACAGTGGTTGGTGGTTATGATTTCAAGAAACTGTGTTAGTCCTAAATCCTGTTCACTCTTTTCCATCAGGTTCCTGTTCAACACTAGCCTTATGTGCAGATAATGAAGCTGTTCTCCACGATTTACTGGCAAAAATTATCCGACGGGTTGTTCGCATTATACTTCTACGCTCCCGCGACTTGCCTCTCGGCGACAGACTAATCGATGAATCATCAGCTGAATACCGCAAGCCTGCTCTAGTGCGTGTATGTGAACCAAAAAAAGCCAGACTCGATGCACTTTCAAGCTCTCGATCTGCTATGAACTCGGCCACAAATTCTGAACCACCTTGCAAATGCAGATGCCCCAAAGGGTGGCGAGAAGCCAGTCTCCATGCCTGTTTCTGGGCTCTGTTCGGAAGGGTTGCCAAACCGACTTCACTTCAATCCAGTTCGCAAGTTGGTTCGGAGTGGCGCCAGTTGTGCCTGGAATTGTCTTTGAAAATCGCTAATTGTCTTAGCTGTTTTGCGAGTGGTCGGAGCCCTCTAGGTGGAACACGCGTTCTGATTAGTCAAACAAGTTCATCGCAGCTTTTCTTTCAGTCTTTGCTGGACAACTCCATGGCCTCTGCTATAGCTCAGCGGTGAGTAGTGGTCATTACACATTTCCCCCCGTTTATTTCGCTGATAACAGTGACGATTATTGGACGGTAACTTTGTGCTTCGGTACCTAACTGAGTTCGGACAATTTACTAACGCACACTAAACACTTCTGACATCAGTGACACCTAACGCACGCGGAACACGTGTCAAGTTTTTAAAAAAATCATCATTAGCAAGTTTTTACTAAGTGATGGGTTGAATTTTCTTTTCTATCCTAGACGCTTATCCTTGTTTCAATCTGAACGTAATCCTATGTACTCATGCCCAAATGTGACAGGTTACGTGAGAATGTTCGCTTCAGTAAACGGCCAAGGCCGATGCTGCACCCAACGCATCACCCATTACTCGCGTTGTTGCGTATTTTCCTCACTACCATCTGTTACGTTTACCCGTCCTAACGTGCCTATAACTGTAAATGTTGTGTATGTGGATCGGTATATAAATACTATTCTTAACGTACCGCGCTTCGTGGTCTTATGAACATGTGGCTGTACTAAACATTAGATTAAAAAAAACCTACTGTGCATCAACAGCAAAATAGTTTTAGATGATTGTTAAGCCTGTTTGATGAGCTATACACTAGGCGTTTACTTCTAAGAGAGGTCATCATCCGAAGTAATTGCTTGCATTATTTCTCCATCTAGAACGGTCGATTTATATTGCTAGGGTTCAGTTTGTCATGTTGAGGACAGCGAATCACAAAAACCTGTCCACATGATTCGGCTCGGAGCCGCGAACGTTCTGCAACAAACTGTGGAACTGGTTTTGACACATTGATCTGGAGAGCAATCCTCTGGGTTCACTAGGTCATACACAAGCAAACTTTCGCTCCTGGTATGCGTTCGATTGCTAGGGCTGCAGCCGTTCTCCAAAGACTTGTAATAATAACCTGTCTTTATTAAATGTAATGCTGGAACGTTGCTTCTTTAGCCATATTTTGGATTGATTTTTATCTCGCATGATTAAGTTGCCATTTGTTCGAAAAATCGTTTATCATCTAACAATTTTGGCGAATTGTTAAATTAATTCCATCACAAGTTGTATGCATAACGCGTGGTTCTCCTATGAACATTATAATCAAATAATATTTCCGCTGTCGTTTTTCTTTCTAGTGACATCTTTTGATAAAATAGATTTATTACAAAAAATTAAAATTTGTTGGTCTGCCTTCTTTTGCTTTCGTTAACCGGAATTCAAGATGGTCTTTCTTGTAGTGTATAAGCATATAATTTGCATTATTCACATGATGTTTTTCTGCAATGTGACTCCATTTTCAGTTTGGAACCTGGACTTGGTGCTTGGGATGGCACAGAGTCTTGCTGGAATCGAGCGACATCCAAATGGATTTCCTCCTTGGTACACTCTTTGGACGCCTATAGTCATTTACTTGTAACTGAAACAGTCAATACGCGTATGCTGCATACGATACTTTTACAAGAAGGTAGTTCCAGATTATTAAATCTTATTGAATATTATGTTCAATGGAGGCTTACTCATTTAGTTGCTGAAGTGGATTCTGACACCCAGCGTTTGGCTCAAGACGACGATCTGAATTCATGTCGGCGCGTTTGTCGAAATCCTTCTTGCTGCTGTCTGAAAATTGTAGAATTCGCCGTAGAAGTCTCTGTGCGAACATGTAAAAATGTTTCTTCCAAATCAGAAGAACAACTGTTCCCACCCACGCATTGCATTTGGCAACTGTTTGCGTTGAATTTGCTTTGGGCTGACAGTGATGACCTCAGCTCCGTTTGCGAAATAAGCTGTTTACATAAAGTAGGTTATTCTCACGAATATCTGTTTAGCCTATTCGTTAAATACTGTTGATTACACAATATCTTACCCTACCATCGCGATCGCATTTGACCCAGGATAATGCTCTTAGAATACTTCTTTTCTATGCATTACTGCTACTGTCTTATCACGCAATGTAACAACAACATGAACTATCAAGTTCACGCGATTGCTGGTCTGATCTCAACTTATTTCATACGGGCTTTTCCACGTTTGAGCAACCTCTGTGAACTCTCATTGGGTAATACGATATTCTCCATCAGAGCACACTGGCTGTATTGATCATTGTTCAGTGACTGGCAAAACGTCTTGCTTTCTGAGCTTACTGTAGACAAGAGTTTGGGGCTGGATTCAAGCACCCAAATCGAGGGTTACTGCTCTACAGTGGCGTATCGGCCACCGACGTAGTCACACGCGTGCGTCTGGTTTAGAGATTGGCGGTCCAATTCCACATTACTCATCCGTACCCCCTGTTTTATTTCTTCGGACTTGCATCTGATTCGAAGCATGAGTGGAACTTGGAGTGAAGCAACACAAACCATTTATAACAACATACGTGCATTGTCTTCCTTTGGCCTCAGTTACCGTGCTAGAACGCTACCAACCATAAACTTTCAACAGCTGAATTTCCTGCTTTTTAATAACTTTTCGAGACTCGAAACCATTGCGGACTTCATTACTATACCAACCTAAACGTACCCTGCTTTGGCAGATTTAGATACAACACTGTAGAATCTGCTGTGCGTTTCACTTCAGAGATCGGCTGGGTACCACTAGAACTTAACACCCCGAGGTCAAATCAAACTGATGACGACCACAAACAGCTCGGTGATGTTTCTATAATAGATATCGGCAAATACGTAAGAGTAGATATGCAGAGTCAGTATGAAACGTCACATACGTTCGGAGTAGTACGTTCCAAGAGAGTTTTCGGTCGTCAGTGGTCGAGCATAAGCAGAAAATGTCCAAATTCAAGATGGCAGCCAAAGTGACTTTCACGTGGGCATAATTATGCTATAAACCATGCTACTCACAAAGGGGGGAGTAAGCGGCGAGTAAAGAGGAAGTGCAAACGGACATTGCAAATACTGTAGATCATATCTCTTCCTGTGATAAGTTATTACGTTAACACCCTACCCCGTGGATCAAGTATGTCATTGTAACTTATGGAACACACTCACGATTGAACTGTTCGATCACTCTAAAAGTCAAGTTCTATTCTTTGCAACCTCGAAACAAATAAAGTTAACCGTCAATTCGGCCCCTTTGCTTCAACTTTACAAATCACATTTATATTGCTTCTATCATACTCATATCACTTACAATTGATTGCGGCATCTTGATTTTTTCAGCCAGACTTTTTCGTAAGGAAACACTATATTCGAGTTTCACTCGTGTTGGTGCTCGTCATTATTGTGTATCTTTGTCAATAAATGTTACCTGGTAGCAGCCGTTTCGTTCACCGACTGGTTTTCAGAATAAACAAGTCAGCTTGTCAATTAACGTATTGACCTCACCACGAACACTTTGATGGTTTAGACAAATTTCACAAGTGTTAATCTATCGTTTACCGCTCTGTACGCATTTCGCTTGATCTGTGTCAGGTTGTAAGCAGCAATCAGTGTATGAAATCAGTTCAAAAGAGAGAAGCTCTAACTTCAAGGCTCAGTTGTATAAGGTACTACTATTCGTAGGGAAAATATTCACGTGTGGTTGGTGACACTGTCAACACTGCTACCTTTGTATGAAGTTGTGCTTCCTTTAACCTCTTCCATTTTTTTCTTTTTCCCTTCATTTTTTATGGTTTACTGACTCATTACACTGTACTATGTCTGGCACATAAATATTTATATCAATGGCAACGGTATCGGACCATGGTTTGGGTAGTCTGACAATATCCGACGCACAACTTCCTTATAATGTAACAGCTGGTAGCATAACTTATTTTGTCTGTCCTGATTACCAACTTGTACTAGCCCAAATCGTTTTACACTCAGTCTATTGGCAATTATTTGTAACTGTGTATATGTCATCTTGTACCTTTCCCCTCTTAAATGTATTCCGTACTTTAGGACAAGGTTACGGTGTTTATAGTAGCCCCTCCGTTAAATGAAGTGTTATTAACTAATTACCGTTACCTGGCTATTCACACACTCTCGGCAACTTATCTAACATTTTGCGTCATGGTCCTGTTGTGTTGGAGCACGAAACGACGTGTATATGTCGATGTGAGCGTAATTATCCTCGATATATATGACATCGTTTTTCATTATACTTCTGCCTCTGGAGTCTGTACCTAAGATCTCTTGATTTCAAACAGTTGTCACACTTGACTCCTACTCTATCATTTTTCTTATCTATAGTACTTATGCCTAATTTCTCGTTTGGGCTTTGTGTATCAAGAAGCAGTCATAGAACACCTTCTGTCGCATGTACGATCGCTTACCAGGTGAGTCAATTTTCCTCGTTCCAGCTTGCCTTTTCACCACTAACCAGACTGCAACCATCGTTGCACGAAACTGAATATACCGCATGCCTCACCAAAAGTTTTCAAGTTTATTTATGTGTTTGGCACACAGTTTAAGGAAAACACTCGTGTTTACGCCCCCCAAGAACCTGATTTTTATTTCCGATTGACTATGAAGTCTGCCCGGTGGTGGGGCACTGAGTTGTGAAAAGTCAAGTATTATGTTTATGTTCTGCCATAGTCAGTAGGTTATCGCTCTGCTCTACCTTACTATTTCTGACGAATAACTACTCTTCTCCTATTCCTCCTAACAAGGAGAGTACAAATTCATGAATGCATTTACTCTTCGTTAGGTGGTTTGTTACGATTTCCTCGTTTTGGATGTCGGTGTCTTTACTGTGTTCGGTTTCTCCTTTTTTGTTCATGGTGACTTTTTTTTCTTTAGCGATTTTAGTGACATCATTTCCGATTGCTCACATGTTTGTTGCGACTAACCTGTCTACAACAATCGTTTACGCTTTGTTTTTTTTTCCGAGGAGATCTTATCTACCTTTATTCCAGTGATCACTGTTTAATGCCGTGTTTCAGAAACTTCGATCTAGTTCAATTCGTGCAAACCATGTTGACAAAGGAGTTATCAGCTTATCGTTTGTTACACCTCCATGACCAATCGGAAACATACGCACTGGCATCATTTACTGGAGTCGGACACAGCTGTGCTCATTTTAATCTGTCCCGTCTGTGTCACATCTTTGCCAGTGTAGCGGATCATTTGAAGAGTGGGTCAACACCCAAACAGCTTCTGGCCGTGAACACTTTCGGTCCAATGATCCTTGAAACATTTATTCAAGTGAGTCTTATTGTTCTAGTACGTAAACTTCTCTCAAACACAAAAGCATTCAGCCTTCATACTTTTCTCTAGGTCAGAAAGTCAACATTGGAAGTCTGGTCTTGCTGCGTGGGAAATCGAAAGACTCAGTATGAGAGCATACACTGATTTATGCCACTCAGTACGGAACCAAAAACTGTGTACCATTAACCCCAGTTATGACAAGTCTATCAGTTGACCGATCAGTTACCTGTTGATCAAATTTGACCGGTTGCCAACGGCTAGTAAGACAAACAAATGTAAACAAGCAGTTGGATCAAAGCACGTCAGTCAACTGCAACTGGGGAATTCCTTTTTTTTTCTAGAAAAAATCTGTTAATCAGATATCATGAAAATTATTTTATTGAATCACTACACATTCTGATGGATACAGGACGAGTGTCGTCAGCCCACCCGTTCGAACGAAATAGTTCGATTGCATGTGTGCAGTCATGTGATCACCGTTAGATTGATACTGGTTAAAGATGGCCTGCGCAGCAATAGCTGTTATAGCTTCCAGAGTACCAGGGGAGGCCTCTTAATGCATCTTACTCGTTCTGGAATGCGTGTTTTCAACCAGCGAGCATTCTCCTCCATTTAAGTGACTTGGCAATCGTTGTGCCAAATTTCTACACACCTTCTGTATGTTTCAGGACAGACCGTTTATCCTCAAAGTAGGCTAACTTTCTGTGTACCATGTTGATGCCTCTAAAGGCTTCAAAATCTAAAATTTGGGGATCGTAACTGTGTGATAGCTGGAATGCCTGTGGTCTTGTTTACTGTAAAACCTCTAACAATTGAAAAGAGACCCATTTGTGAAAAACTTGGTCTTCGGATGACGATAGTAATGGTAGACCCAAGTGTGGCAAGTACTGAACCACAAGGGCTTGCCGGTAACTCAGTAATCTCATATTTCGTTCCATCCATCCGCATATCTTGCTGTCCCCTATGGAATGCGTCAATGGATTTAGAATATCGACCATTATAGCATGTTTTCTGAAACAGATCCAAGTGGAATCTATTCACAACATGGTTGAACATTGGAACCGTTGCTATCAGTCTAGTTCCGTTAAGATCAGATATATATTATTAATATATTGCTTGGTATGTGTGTGACCGACCCCAAAATTTTTCAGAACCGAATTTCTTCTAACTTATGAAATCTGTCTGCGCACTTATCTACAATATATTCTTTGCTGTTAAACCACAGAAATGTTTGCTATGGCTGATCACTGGTGTTAGCTGTATAGCGAAACAAAAACAGTCAGTTGGGAGAGCCCAATTATTTTGAGTGATTAACTATCGATAGTTTAACACTCATGCTGACACCGAACGCGAATATATTCGGTGGGGCAACAAAGAATAGCTTGATTGCATTTGCAAAACATTAAATAGACCACAAATAATGACATCTTTAAGGCATTTATAACAGTGCCATAAAACAATTAAACAACAGACTACGTGGTTGTTTTGCGAATGGTCAGTTATCATATAGTATGAATATACGGATCGAATTGAGCTGTTTAACGCTATCCACGACACCGATCAAGACTGTGTTACATAATCAATTATGATTAAAGCGTACTAGACCCTGTGATCCAGGCAAAATGTGGTACGACTTGTCAGCGTTACAGTTACCAATTGTCCATTTCCCTGAATGATGCTGTCCTAATGTAGTCTGTATGGTTCAAATGCTGTTTTGTTTTGTTTGTGAGCGTTGTATTTCTCGGTTACCTTCTTTGAGGAGCGGATAGTTAGAGCTACCGAACCTTTGGACCGAGTAGTATCGTCCGCAATCACATCATCATCATTGTTAGGTCAGCAGAAGAGTTGGATTATTTGTTATAGTGGTCTGGACTGAATATATGGGTATATTTTTAAAATGGGCAAAGGGCAGAAGATTATACGTAAAAGTATATAGTGATCTCAAACCTGGTTCCACGAGTACAATAATAAACTATTTAAATGAACAGTCATTTACGGCAAAATCTACAAGTGCATATAATAGTGCAGCAGAACACGTGGTAAATTGTCCGGTTAATTCGGGTGGTAAGGCATGTAGTGCATTATTGTCACTCATATAAACAAATATGATACATTGTAATAGGAAACGGAGTATAAGCAGTATGGTTGGATAAAGTTCACTTGTTTGCTAGATTTTATGGTAACCGAATAAATGCTAGCCTATCAAACAGTTGTGAATCAGATCGGATGTCGCAAGCCAACGAGTAACGTTAAATTCAGAGACAAATGGACAACACTGCTGAGGAAGGCTACCTGAGGTGGTTGAAACTTAGAGTATTACAACTTGCTCATAACGTTGTGTTATTCTCAATCCATTTATCAATAACATGTTAATCACGACGCCCGAATTGTTTGACTGCATTCATACAAACGTATAGTACTACAAACACATGAGAAGGGTAGAATTTAAATGTGAAATTGGACTTACTGCTTATCATCAGAGTAGCCATGAGCCTGATCAGAACGTACTGTGACTCGGGCCACCGATTATCGCAACAGTGACCTGGAGTATTTCAGAAGAAAAAGCGGTACTAAAAATACCGAAAATTATGAATGAAAACCAAGTGGATGATCTAGAAATGGAATGAATGGACGTACACCATTGACAGCGGCACACTGCCATCTCGCATTTCTAACCCGCGATTTGAATAATCACGAGGACCCCAGCTTAACTGACCATACCTACTCACTTTGTGCAATGGAACAGTCTCGATCTTCGTATTTTCTGAACATGTTGCTCCCTGATCACCACGCGGTTTTACCTAACTGTTAATGATTTCAGTATATTATGCTCGGTTTAGTAAACGTTCGGCTGCCATGCAGAGTACATCGCAGGCTGTACAACATGACTAACTGACCAATTAGTCGCGCATTCCGAGCGTTTCAGAATGCGCACCGGCGAACGCCCGTGTTACTCCCGCGATTGTTCAACCTTTACGCTAGTGCATCCACGATACGGTAATGCGCTTGACAGAAATCGGATTCTCCTCTTCGTAATAATTAACACTGAAAATCCTATCTCAAAAATAGCGCGACTGTCCCCGTTAATTGTTCACAAGACAAACCAAAAGATGGATGCAGGAAACATCCTTATTCCGCTCCAAAAACATGGAAACGAAGAGAAAAGTATAAGGTATTTATCTGGTGCATAACGACCTACAAATATTCTCGAATCAGCAAATCGAAGGACAGTTGCCGAAAATAATAGTTAAGGTCACTAAGTCAACAATGAGCATAACGGAATAAAGGCCGAACAGATGAAAAAATAGTCAAGGCTGTTCTGGACAGTTGCGCTCGTTCTGATTGGACGAAACCGTTTCCTCGAGGAATGCGGTGGTTTTGGACTGAAAAAATTGGACTCCACTAGCAACCTTATGTGGACTAATTGACGGAGACAACAGTGACAAAACACAGTAAATCTGCTTGTATCTCCGTTGGGACCAGGCCACATTTCCGAACCATAGGGCAAAACGGAACGCACGCAAGCACTGTGGACTTTTCCTTTCAACGACAACCGGTCGTTTTTCCAACATAACGCGTGACGCAAACTGGCAAAGACAACTCGTGCCTTTTCTGTCCTCGCCGATATTTCCTTTGTAATCCTAAAGACTGACGAGATAGTGCTACCCAAGTATGTGAATGTGTCCACAGTCTCAAGTGGGCTGCCTGTAATAAATAGTATTGCAATGGAAATGTCCCAGTCTGGAAGCAGCACTTTACACTTTGAAGGTGAGAAGCGCATTTCATATAAACCAGCCCGGCCACTCACCTTGTTCAGCATGGTCTGCATGTCTTCGGCAGAGGGACCAAGTAAGACAATATCATCCACATACTTCATGTCCATCAACCTAACCCCGGGAAGGAGCTCAACATCAAGCTCACTGGATTCCAAAAATGCACTTCCCATAATGTTGTCCATGACAAATTTGAGCGAGATCGGACACCATTCACAATCACCACTAAAATTGATGAACGCTCGACATAGTTGTACATAAACCTTCACTCTGCGTGCAGATTGGGCATACAATGATCTCAACAGATTGACGTACTTCCCTCGTCCTAGGCGAAGAAGACAGCAATAGAGAACGTTACGAGCGACTGAATCGAAAGCAGCATTCAGGTTTAAAAAGATCACGACCGCCGGCTGGCTATGTTATTGTCGATGTTTTAAGATCCGTCACAAGGTAAAAATGTGATCAACGCATTCTCGACCGGATCGGAGTCGTGCCTATTCTTCACGCATCTGACTTCTCCTGAGTTTAGTGATCCGAACTAAGATGGTGGTTGTCACGTAGACTTCTGGCCCTTTTCCAGTTTCCTAAACCATCTAAAAGAGTTTTGTCAGTTCTGATGTCAACTTCACCGCGTCATCCTTGAAAAGAGAACGAGAGAGGAGATCTCGTTCAGGAGCCTTGTTGCGTTTCATTAACTTAAGCTCCGGGGCCACTTCTGCTTCAGTTGGAGGGCCGTCTGGAACGCAATAACTGACCATTCACGACCTATCGTTTACACGGTCAGATTGAGGCCAGCTGAACTGTTCCTCGAAATGTTTAACCCACCTATCAAGTTGCAGCGATTGACGGGTGATAAATGAACCATCATTTTCACATACGGTCTCAGCTACGCCAACTTGATGGCTATTACAATCATGGATCAGGAAGAAAAGCCTTCTGCTGTTCGCAGATAAAAAGGCTCTTTCCATCCCCTTCGACTGATCGACAAAGTGGTGTTCACGGCCTTTGTACAATCTTTTGGCCAGCTTGCCTTCATGTTTTTGATGGTCGTCGTCATATTCAGAACCAGGTGGAATCAATCGACGTTCGTTCACGAGGTTTATCGACGTGACGGAAATCCACTTATGTTGCGGCTACATAGCTTCTTCGGAACATACATCTTCACAACACGTTCTTATAGCTACTACGATTTGTTTCCAGTGTTCGTCAGATTCTCATTTGACTCGAACTGGGCAATTTGTTCACCATTGCTTCCTGATGAGCGTTCTGTTCACCCTGCTCGCTCGAATACCAGTTATGTCTTTTGCGTTTACGAGTGTCGTCACCACAGACCCTGAGGGAGAAACAGTTAGATCGACAGTTATCTAAAGGTGGGGGTCAAGTGAGCAACGCTGCTTCAATCGTAGACTCGCGTCTCCGACGCACAGCATACGTCAGGCTCCAAACTTGAGAACGTACTCACCAGAGCAGTTTGCTGACAAACGCTTCAGGGAGTGCGGACATCGAAAGCGCCAGTGGTTACTGATTTTCTTGACTCTAGAAAACACTCGTCACCCGAGGGCACAATGAAGGCAAAAAATTGAGGGCAAAATAGAAGGAGAAAGTCGGAATGGATTACCAATATCACTGTTAGGAGGACGATAATTTCTGATATTTCCCGAGTGTTCCCGCTTCGGAAGGACGTTGACTTGAAGAATTACACCCTGAGTCTCTGACTCAAAAGTCTTACTTGTGAAACAACAGGATAGCTTTTTTTCTTCGGGGACCTTATTAGGAGGCAATAACTCAGTAGTCTGACTCAACTGGTAGTGAGAGGCTCCCGTAGCCCGAGGGCGCAGTGAATAAGATGTTAATGTCTGGTTGTGAGCACTGGTGAGCGCAGTGGATATATTCGAAGTTACATCAGGTTTTTGGATAATACCGGATGCTTTTCGACCATGTTGGATAATATGCTGGCGGTCACGGTCAACCGTTGGGTGATCGGAGTGATCTTTGGTTGAGAGTATCTTACCTAAATCTCTTCTTCCTGATTCGGAAGACAACAGTGTCACAACTAAAGAAGTTGTTCTGCTATATGCTCATGCGACCGTGTCTCACTACCTAAGCATCACTACGTGGTCAGTAGTGCGACATACAACCTTACGAGTGCATCTGCTTTTCGTCTGACTGCTCTCCTTTGCCCTGTCTAACAAGGTTGCACCTGGAAGTACCGAAATCATAATCAGCATAGCCCTCCGGATCGATGCAGTGTGCACGCCTGATCACCACGCCAAAGTAACAGAATCGGTCAGTGTCCGCAATCTAATGTTCTCCAGTGTTTTTCCAAACAGTTTCTACATCGTTTGATCCATGACTTCATATGTCACTTACGCTCGAGTCTGCTTGATATAAATACGTCAATGTCCGATCCCCGTGCACGTCAAATTATGTCCTCTAATGTTTCATCTACGATGAAGTTGAACGAGAATGCGGAAAATATGCTAGACACTTTCTTGTACACCTTTACCTGGGCTGAGTCGTTGTGTTAGAGGACGGACCATATGTTTGCGTATTTGGCGGGCATACTCCTGTGCCTGCGCGGTCGCAAGAAAGCACACTGCTTAGCTGAGTATAACACACCCTGCAGCTAGGAAGTGCAACGGTTGTTAAACGACGGTACGTATGACTGCTTCAGATTTTTACGGAGGATAAAATTTGATGCACCCATCCGCGCCGGAAACTTATATCCGTCTTTTCCCTGCTCTTAGCTACTTTTTGAGCAGTAGTTGGTCATCTAAGTAGGATGAATGGCAAAACTCTAGTTACGACAAGATTTAAGCTAACTCCTCCATAGTTTTCACTGGGACTATCATGTACTCACCCTATTCATGTGGGATATTTTCAGTTGCCTAGACAAGTTGAAACAGATAAGTTAAAATCCCCAGTAATTTTTCCTGACTTTCTCTGAATATTAGCCACATGAGGTCGTCCTGCTCGCTCGTTTTGAAACGCTTCAGAGCCGTGCTGTAATCACGGGTCCTGATCTAGATATGTGGTTCCTCGTTGAATGGTTGAAGTATAACATCAAGTATATAGTGGGAATGAAGCGAAAGCAGGGTGCTAGTTAAACTGCTTCTCAAAGTATTCTATACAACAACCTTGTCTTCTTGAATAACAGGAACAAACGCTCTATCGCCTTCTAATTCCTTCATTCTTTGTACACCTCCTTGTCCCGTTAGAACGAATAAAATGTAAGAGCTTAATAATATCTCCAGAATTTGGAATACCTTCCGTTTCGACCAGCCGATCTTCTCAATCTGTGACCAGATAACACTGGATATTCTTTCTGACATTCCATCTCAACTTGTCATGTGAACTATCGGCAAGATTTTCCTGTTTAGTGCTAAGCGTCTGCAAGGACTTCTCTGTGATTTTTATACGTATTGATTTACGTACATCGAATTGTGACATCTGCTTCCTGTATATCCTACAAAATTTGGGCCAGAAAAGAGTCCTGGAAGATCTGGATGACACAATCTGCGTTCCAAGCTGATAGGTTTGACTGACTACTGGTCGGACCAGCTTCTCCACCGTCAGCCACTGTATGTCAATCGCATGTGTAACCGAGTTAGAGTCCACCTGTGTGCTCTAGTACTGTCTATAATCCCCGATGGAACCGTGCTACCTGTTGATAACACCCACTCAGTCTGTGTGAAACCTGGTCTGATTGAAAGAGAAGAAGGATCGCAAACTGTGCAGTTACGTATCCTGCGTCTGAAATTTGTGCTTGTCAAAAACAGCAGATATTTAACATAGTGGTGTAGTAGTTGATGACGATTGACTAGACGGTTTGATGCGAACTTACTTTCTTTGTTTTCATTTATTCAGCTAGTGTTAGCAATATCTACGTGTAGACCCCGGCAGAGCGATCAATCCATTCTAAATGGCGTTGCATTCACGTTGATGTTACTGCAGTATGTAGGAGCATAAGGCGACTCAACGGATAAACTTCAGATGGTTTGCTATGTGTACCAGAGTTGGATAGGGCTGACTAAATACATCACCTATCACCAGCGGGAATCGATTCTGTCAGCACGGCTTTTACCTCTCTGCTTACAGTTATATCCACTGCGACCTGATCGTTGACGGCAGCGAGATGCTAACCTTTTGTATCCGACCGATGTTTATGAAAGGGAAATAGTGCCGCCAATTTAATTTGCAGGCTGATGCGCTGAATTCCGGTTTACTAACTGCAGCAGTTCTCTACTGCTAATGCGACAAGCATGCGATCGGTTGCGGCCTGTTGACTTATTCATCTGAAAGTGAAAATGCTGAAAGTATCCACATTTATGGTCAATCTAGGTCTGGATTGCGGATGACTAAATGTAGGAACTTGTGCGATTCGTTCGTCTAGAGAGAAAACAGGAGAAGGACAAATCGGAACCTAACAACTAGCGCGTGCTTCCATACTTCTTGTGTAATATAGGTACTCGTAACTTTGATGAATAGTGTGTAATCTAAATACGTACATGGGAGGTCACTCACCCAATCTGCACTGGACAGAATCAGAATGGCCAGTTGTTTTCCATGTGAACAACTGTGGTAAGGTGTTGTAGAGCCAGAGTTACTGTTATTTGAATATAGAGCAGTTTCGTGTAATGATCGAGTCAATCATCGCGTGACGGTGGATGCTCCAGTTTGTGGTGTATTTTTTCTATAGTGTTCGCATTTTCCTGCAATTAGCCAATTCTTGTTACCAACAGCATTCAAAACACAACGTTGGTACGTTGGTAAGAAACACTGAAATCCAAAGCTAGGTTGGAAAGGATAGTGAAGAAGGGGTCACTTCTAGCTCATTTCACTTTATCAGTCCTGCTTTTTGTAATAGGTTGTGATGACCTTGTCTAGCCTGCGCGACAGCCTATGCAGTACTAGATTACTTTTTGCACAGAAGTCATGGTTTCGTGTTGACTGGAGATTCTGCCAGGATGGCCAGAGTTGGACTGCAACAGGCAGTTTGCAGTGGGCTAGTAATCTTTCCGATTTTCCGAAATTATGAATCAATCACATTCCAACTCTTTGCAACTTGCCTAAGTCTGTCATTGTGTTTCATTCTTTGGATCGTGTTTGCATGAATCTACTCTGCTCAAGAATGAGCGATTCACGCGTTCCTGAAAAGTGTTCATCTACCAGTGATATTCTGCCCACCAACATTTATCATCCACTCTATTTCATTAAAGAACTGAGCTAGGCAGGGATGTTTTCTCAAGTCCTAGTATTGGATTCATTTTCGGTATTTCTTACTTATCAGTTTCACGTATTCCACTGATGGAAATTTGGTGGCATGCTTACCACTTCATATGGTTATTTCGTGTTATATATACATATATATACATATATATACATATATACATATACACTATATGTATATGTATATAGTGTGTGGATTTGAAATATCACAATAAATACTCATCACTTAATGTTCGTTCCTTTACACATAATCATATATATATATATATGTATATATTTATATATTCTACTGGTAATATACTCCCTTCTATGTTGTCAGCTCCAAACATACTCACATTTTGACAGCGATAGTCCTTCCCTTCGCCTTCTGCTTGTCAATGTAATCCGGTTGGCTCTCACTTCATCGGTATCGGTAAGTTGCGTCCTAACGAACCCTGCATTTAACATAGCGTCCGTCCATGTTTTACCTTTTATCTAGAGGATGCGTGTGAGAAGTAAGAACTCCTCACGTTTCAACTGATAAGTATTGGTCACCGTTGTCATTCTTTAGTTTTCGAAACAATTCTTTATACATATAACATTTGGTTTGCTTGTATTACACCTTCTCGGTAATCTGATTTGGTTTCTTCCGTTCGTTTTCCCCACGTGTTTAGGTGAAAGTTATCGAATACCTTTTGGATTGTCTTTTGTCGACTTCCACGAGCACCAGCACTCAGGTTGTATGCACTGTTCTTGGCAAAGATGTCCTTCTTCGGCTATTATTGTTTGGTGAGACGGATGTCAATCATACAGTTTGGAAGCCACAACAACAGTGTCGTGCGCTTCTGACCGCTACTGTTCTTCTTCGGCGGATAAAGGCGTTGGCCACAAATCCGGTTGATTCATCCGATTTGCCAGCAGCCATTTCTTTGATGAATTCCTGTTTAGATGTATGCTTGACTGTTGAAGGCGGTACTCGGTAAGCGTGTCACATATTTGCGAATTGTCCTGCGGTTATAAGATCGTTTTTTTGGCTAAAACTTCCAGAATTTGGTGTATTTATTCAGTTTTATGCATGAGGGGACAAAGAGTGGCAAGTTTAATATATGGGGAGGGGGGGGGCTTTATCACAAAGTGGTTTAGTACAATGACAGCTTATGAGAACAGTCAAAAAGTTGTTGTTTGCATTTAGAAGCCATTCATATTGTAATATCACTGGTTGAATTTAACTAGACTTGGCGCATCCATTTCGTCTCATAATTCCAGCACAATTTTTCTTTACGCCTTTGATTACCATTTCCATGACTGTTAAATAGCTTCATACAGCTGAACCCTTGATTATCACAGGTTCTCACGTCGCGACTCAGCGATGACTAGACGATTGTATCGTTTGGGTTGCTCCTTGGTAAGTGTTTCGTTCTTCGAGTTGCACGTCTGCAATTGCTGGTTTTCTGAAATCCTACAGGTTTACCGTCGCAGTAGCTTGCAGATAACAACAGTCGAACGGAGCCTGTTTGAATGTTTGACTAAACATTCTGTCTTCCATGCAAAAGTACCAATTATTCTCGCACGAAATAACATCCTTCACGCGCCACTTCCAAACGCCCGTCTACTGCGGTTAGCGCCAGTCACGCTGGGAATAACTCCAACCATATGAAGCATCCAACTATATTAATTAATCGCTTTGTGTAACTTATCTGTTCAGGTATTTTGGTCCCGAGCCTCACTTTTTCATTGTTTTTTGTGATGCTCCTTCACCGGCCTTAGTATTATTAGGTTGAGGTAAACAAAAAACTACGAACACTTAATGATTTTGTGAATTGTAGTCTTCAAAAACCTCTGCGCCACGCACATTGTCGCTCCTCGTAGAATTGGTGGTTTCGTTTTAAGCGTATATTCTTTCTTCCAGTTCCTTTCTGCTTGTAATGCATTTTACAATCTGTAATGCTATGATTCACCACAGTTTTAGATCTTTTTAGATGTTTTATTTACCGCTAAACTCCGTCGTGTATAATACGAGAATGTCAGTTTCTTCAAAAACTGTCAACTGCATTCTTCTCGATATCCTTCAAAAACAGTAGGTATTTGTAGTTCACGAATCTTCGGAACTGGTCAGTTTGTGAGTGTTACTCACCAAACTTTATCCGTACTATTACTTATCACTTATTCTCATGTGGGGGAGTAGTTAGGACGCTTTCTTGAGAACTATGTGATGAATTTGAACGGTGATGTTTGGACTAGCAACGGATCATGTTTCAATTATTATCCCTCACTGCCGTTTCGCTGTTCAAATCACCATACTTCCATATGGTATTGTAATAACCATAACATTTGCAAAACTGGACATCTTTTGTCATCTGAATGCAGAAAAAGAAAGCACACTTTTGACTTTAAAAGATCAGATTGCTGTTTGTTGTTGGATTTATTTGATTCCCGTGGACTTTTCAAGGGATTCATTTCAGCTAAAGTACGCAAATGCTAGCGTAACTTTTTGAGTTCAGATATGTCCTCTAATCTCGTCTTGCAGAATGAGTTTGAAGAAACTGATTAATATGTTTAACGCACAATCCTTGCCGTCCAATATTGGCACCATTTTGTCGATTATTTCCATTTACACGTTTTAAACAAGACTTTTCCCAAGTCTCAATCTGTTGAATATTTAGGCATTACATTGAGCCACAATTTGGCATGCTGTCTTTAAATCAGAAAATGTGTTTTACGTTTCGCGTCGAAAATCGTTCCAAATTCCAACTTCTGTTTTTATAGCTACGTAGGAATCAACCGCTGGTTGTATTGTCCCCTGGTAGTTTTTTTTGCGGTATTCAACCGAAAAATTTAAACATTTTTTATCCCCTGAAACATTTGTCCAACGGTGATGTTAATCCTCATTCCACTCAACTTGAGTTTATGTGATTTCAACGTTTTAAAGCATATAGACTCCTTATTTCCGACTCTTATTATCTCTTTGTCGTAATCTTTGTAAATCTGTGTTCATATCTTCAACTAGATTCTCCTCTTATCCTTTGTGTGACATGGTTTTTGTCTTACAGTCACAATCTTCCTCTTTGTGGTTGACTTATCTGGACTGAAATGTCCATCGTTTCTATTTGATTGAAAACTCTTTGTTCTGTTGAGGATACCGAAATCAAGGTGCTTGACTCGGTGTTGTGTCATCAAAAACGATTTGTTCAGACGCTGCGTCTACCATGGCCACACATCTACCGGATCGATGACCAAACTGCGCGGCCAAACCAATGGACAGCCGTGACGTAATAGACTGATCAATCCAACGTCAAGTGATTGACCAGTGGTCTAGTTTCTCTGTTAAAAATCCGAGAAACATCTCGATCTAACCGTGTCGACTCTCTATATAATTGTACCAACTTGAAGATGAATTATTCGGGATGTATGTCTTTATTCCCCTTATTTGCAAATATTGGACAGACTGAACTGTACAAGAGTTATGATAATGAGCTGGCCGGATTCATTAGAATTAATCTGATGCATCGCTCAGGATTGCCTTCGTAAATTTACTTTCTCAACATGCAACGAATTCAATGCAATTCGCGTGCATGTGGTAAGCTTTTTGGCATTGATATTCTTACTTATAGGTAAGTAAAGTGTTAATTTTTAAAACATTTTACTGTGTTGAGTTATCAGATGAATCGTACTTTCCTTGACGTAGCTGAGCACTATTCACTATGCCGTATTTCGGTTGACTGGTAGTTTAACTTCCATTGTTTCTCGAGGGGTTCCAGTCATCTGTTAGGGAATGATATGTCTTTATCTCTTCCCCTACCTCTGTAGAAATCACAATATCACGCCAATGCCTTCTGAGCCCACTGAACTGTCGCCACGACTGGTGGATTTGGTGCTATCCGAATGGCAAGCCACCTTTGATGTGTTACTCAATCGGCCCTCGTGTGGCCAGAAGTGCTCCAGTTTGATTGATCTGATCAGCTTAACCGAACGTCTTCTGTTGCTCGGCTCGAAGGTAAAGATCGCTACTACCTAGACATAGAGTACTGTGCGAACTTGGATGCCATTCACAATGTTACAATTTCGGGAATCTGATAAATTTCCCACTTAACATCCCCACAAATGCACTAGAAACTAGTATCAACCTCCCCATAATTTCATCAGTACAGAAAGAAGACATGTTGCGATTTGTTAACATTTCGTTTGCTCTCATCAGTCGCACACGTAAAACATGCAGGTTATATACGACAGACAACTATAAGTAGGCAGGATATGGACACGCATACATTCACACCAACTCTTATGTCATCAACACCACGGCAACCCGATTGGTTGCTTCAACCACAGCGCCGAGTGGTGAGTTCTGTTCAACATGGCTTCGCTAAAAGTCGGTAGCTTCGGGTTCCGATGGCTTAACGATGTATTGGACGATCTAAATGGGTCAACTTGGTGACGTATCACCATGAGGCGTTTATCAACCGATGATGCGGAATTTCGAGCAGCGGGTTCACCGGTTTGAGATTTTTGTGTCTTCACTTGTTTCAACCATTTCGGGACGTGTTCCGCTACTCTCTGAAATAGTTGTCGATCTATTCTGTTCATGTAAACGTCACCGCAACTGCAAGTGAACTGGTAGATAACATGAGATACAGAATAGTTAGACAAACTGCGTTCGCAATTTTGCAAAACTGGCCCTTTGTGGTTTGAACTAAACATAATTGGGCAGCCGAATATGCACAGGATGGGTTAGACTTCAATTTGTGTTTGATGTCATCAGCCAAATGAAATAGTGATACACCCTTTTCTGGTTGTTTGAACTGGCGCATCGCATTTGTCCATATTGCTGTGAATTTCTGTGAACTCAAAACATCCATTTCTCAGTAATGGTTTTTCTTAACTTATTTTGTTCTATCTGCAAAGTGCAAATCTGTTTGACACTTTCTTAGACATGCCCATCACCAGGTGTGAGGATTGGAAATTACAACGATCGGTACATCATGCAACAACACAAGTATATATTTATAACGTTGCTTAATGAAAACAATGACAATATACATAACGACATTACTGTCAATAGCCACGGCTGTCAGTTATATATGCAAGCAGCGACACTCTCTATCCTATGGACCATCACCTCAGTCTGACATCAATGGCCAAACCTGACGTGAATGTGTTGATTTCCTTACGCCAGTCGTGATTTAGCCGCTATCTCTTTATTCATACGTAGCGAGTGAAAAGTCATGATATGTTAACCGCTTGGTAACCGTGCTTAAGCCATGTCCGAGTACTTTGACCGACGAAGTGAAAGAGGCGCATCTGTTCCCAACGCGCGCCGTCCAATCCCATCATTGCTCAGTTGATGTTGCCACTGCACAGACACCGTTACGCAGTCTACGATTGGTGGGAAACAACTTTCAGCTGGTCCCCGTTGTCGCGTGACGGTTCTTCTCCACAACCACAGACATATGGCTAATTAATGATTTTTCTTCCGAAATAACACGCGCGGAGGTTGTTACTATCTAGCTTTCGGTTATCTTTTATATCTAAGACATCTAGAGTGATTTATTGTCTATTCGATGCACCTGTTTAATATGGTGCTTTTCATTTCCTGTGTAGCATACGGACTGGCAACCTGTTCGGTTCACGGTGTTGCGCTTACTCCATGATCCACGTTTAACACTTTCAAACAAGGTCAGTAGACATTTCTTTCAATTCGCTCCAGATATTCTCCGTGCTTCTTACGTGTTATCAATATCATAGATGATAATGTTCACACGATTACATCCGTCGTACTGTGTACTTCTAGTTAATCCCGTATGTCATGTAGTCGACTAAGATTTCCATATCATACATTTTGTATGCATTCATCATGTGCGCAGCCTTGTTTTCTTAACAAATATAACATCAATTTACACGGTAGTGTTGTTCTCGAATATTTTTGCACGTGCACACACGTGCACACTGAATGCCATTTGTACGAACATTTTGAACGAATGTGTTGCACAGAATTTTTAGAATGCCTTATCCAAAACAGGTTGCTAGTTTCGTGAAGCATTTCTATTTGACACCTAGTTGCTAGCACGAATGAAGCGCAGCACAAATGAAAAATGTCCTTCCCTTTTCGTTCATCTAATGACACGTATTTTCCCATTTTTCGATGTGCCGTATGTAGATCAGGCTTCTGGACATGCTTTCTGTACTCATTCCTGGTCGCATTAATCCGCCTCGTGCCGAATCCCACATTCAACCGACCTCTTCAGAAACTGCGCTTCTTGAACGGCAAATTGTGTGTACCACCATCTCGTCAACGTTGCAAACACTGCTGGCTACTCACTTGCCCATCAGTAATGCGGAACTCACCCAAGACAAAAGCAAGGTCATGGAGTATGAAAATGTTTTTCTGTCCGTAAGTTGTTTGCTCAGGGTTGCATTCTGTTTGGATTGCCGGCTGAAACTCAACACTTTCTATTACAGAAAAGCAAAGCAAGCTTTTCCCGTCACAAATTTGAACAGAGAAGTCAGAAACAGTTTTTTGCACAATGTATCTCTCGAGCACATTTCGCTGCATCTCATCAGGTACATACTGCAGTCTGTGAGTTTATATAGCAAAGTTCAGTGGGCATTGTGAAGCTTAACAACAAAATCAACAACCACACAAACACTCACGCACGTTCCTACACATTTTACCAGGGCAATCTCGTACTGACGAGCAAGTCTTTCTGTACGGAGAGAGGTGGCTTCCATTTGTTAATTGCTACCGCCTCCATGGACCGGAGAAGCCTTCGATTTGTTGTTGCGTAACGTATCCGAAACGCCCTCTCCAGGTTCAATTGGGGTCGACAAGTCAACAGTTAAGGGGCGATCGATGACGCTGGTTCCTTGTGACTTGTCACATTCCGACTTGAGCCCGGCATTGTAGTACCCATGAGCGTTTTGCGAACCCAAACTGGAATGTGTTCGTTGACCCGATTACGTAACTGCAGCTCCGTTCTGCCTATTTAAGTGGCCCGGCACTCACACGAACATTCATAGAACTTTGCTATATAAACCCACAGACTGCAGTATGTACCTGATGAGATACAGCGAAATGTGCTCGAGAGATACATTGTGCAAAAAACTGTTTCTGACTTCTCTGTTAAACTTTCTATTACATTCAATCGCATTACTTTCCGGTCCGCTGATAGGCCATCATTCTTATTTGGTTCAAAATGTTTTTTTCTTCAGTTGTACCGGGTTGTAATAAGTTTTGGTAGTGCTATGATAAGTTTACTTCATACATATGCGTGATTTGTTGTGTGGAACAGCCCAGCACTTTTCAGGTGTATAAAATTGTCACAAAGCTTGATTAATCTAACCACACCATATAGATAACTGTCGGGGAACTTGCCAGTTCCCTGAAAATATTGTGTGACCAGAAGTAACAAAGTTCACTTGGGAGTGACCTTTACCTTTGCCATGGCCGTTCACGGCTCCGGCCTTCACAATCGATCTAAGCCCTCGTAACAACTGTTGTTGTCATCCCGACTGCACGCCTAGACTGTACTGTCTAGACTTTTGTCTGGTCCAGTCCATTTAACCTTGCATGTTGCTGTTCCCAAACCCTATAAATACGAACGTGTTTGTGACCATGTTTGTCTTCAGGCTGACCGACATAAGGAAGCTCTGTTCGAAGGTCAGTCTTTTTCTCTGTGTTCATGTGGTGGCCTCGGGTGAATGAGTTGGATAGCAAAAAATCTAACTGACCGCGTGTACTCCGTACTCCGTTGCTGATTACCGTTATCCGTGCTGCTGTTATCCGCCGTTTCACTGCTCGTTATTCCGTTTACGCGCTCGTAGGCCGCACATCAAGTTACAACAATAACTGAATGAAAAGACGATGCTCTCATTCGGGTGGGTATTTCAACGGGTCCATTTAGAAAGAACGCATTAATGTCGAGTTTTTTTTTTGTTAGACCTCGTGATTTTACTCTAACTGGAATGAAACCTGAATCTAATGCCTCTCCTCGATAGATGCCCACTGAAAAGTCAGTGTGAATACACAAACCACGATTGTATGGTAGTCAGTTTGCACTGATCAGAACCTTCGCCTACTCATCGGCATACTCTTCCTTCTAAAGATTTTTTCCTGCTGCAGTTTCTCATCATTCTATACTTCTAAACACATGACACCTTTATTGGTAACGTTTGACTGGCAGCCATCCAATGGGCTGGTTGCAACCATGACTTGTGATTGGTAGTTAATCTCACCTACGCTTTTTTAATTCTCCGTTCTTTCTGTTGTACTAATCTTCTACATCTCTGATTTCATGGATTATCATCGGGAATCGTGTGATTTTTGCTCATATTTTTCAGATAGTTCAAGGTATCACTGTTCATCGAACCTAACAAAGATGAAATTGCTTTAATACTTAAGAATATTTGTTTCTCAGGTCGTATTTGCTAATGTTGTTCGGTCGTTCTGCGAGCTGACGGGTCAGCTTGCTAACTAATCAATCAACCCAAAGAGCAGTCCAACACCAACAACTGATTCAGTTATTTCACATCTTTCAAGTACACGGAACTTATTGACCGGCGCATACCGTACATGTTATTATCCAAAAAACTGAACATTTAAAAAGTTAATTCTGAACACTGTATGCTAGTGAAAACACTTGTTTCTCGAAATAAATTTGTAAACATAAGTTAACAACGGTACATTGCACGATTTGTTACCCGGCGGATTTCGCTGCATCTCATTAGGTACATACAGCAGAGTCAAACAAGGTTAGTGAAAGAGGTGCACGACCATGCACGTACACACACACACGCGCGCGCAATCCATGCACCCACATGCACACAACCCGCGGACTCAGATACCGCAGCTGTATGGACTACGGAAACTTCACAAGCCTGGAACATCACTGAGACCGATACTATCTTTGGTTAGTATGACTTAACATTGGTTAGTAAAATGATTTGAACAGTTGTTGAACCCTGTACAATAACGCAATTTAGGGAATGCGTTTGGAATGGTAAACTTGCTGAAAGAACTGAACGTCAGCAAACTCCACCTCGCGATTGTGGATATTAATTCTTTTTTTACGGACGTTCTTCGGACGGAAACAATGGAAATACCTGTCAAATTTACAACTGAAAAGCACCTATGGTTTGGTTTACCTTCTCCGGAACTAAAACTACTTTTTCCTCTATGCACTTCGAACACTGAATTTTCATTGCAAGAAGAGGGTTATTGACAAGTAGGCGGTATAACAATGTGGAGTCTGTTCGGTTCTGATTTGGCAGACATCTTTGTGGTCTGCCTTGAGGAACGGCTGCTGACTACTATTGAAGAAATATTGCTCTATAGTCCATACATACATGAGATAATTATGATTATTATCAGCAGAAAAGATTGAGAGAGTTCGCACTCAATGATGGGTCAAATGGAACCGAGTGTATCATCCTCAATTAAACATGAAGCTGACCAATCTATTGTCTTTCTGGACATTCTCATAACGTGATTATCTGATGGCACAATCAAAAGATCCAAAAATCCACATGGGGTGGTCATTATTTGCATTTCAACAGCTTTACTGAAATTCAACACAAACGTATTCCTGTTCATATCGTAATTCATCGCGCCAGGTAAATATGCACTTCAAACATCTTACACAATGAACTATGCCATCTGCAATCAGGGCTGTCAACTAATGGTTATGCCCGTACATTCACTTAGCGACACAGCAAACCTAACTATGATACAACAAGACAGCTAACTGTGCCAACATTGAGCATCACCTTACAGCCAACCTGTAAATGTGATGATGTGTTGGAACAACCCAATCGGTGACTTCGAGCGGCAGTCAGTTGAACGTTCTATGCAGCCTTTGTCACAATCACAATCAGGCAAATATCAATCTCTCTAATGAAAGTGTCACTACTTCCGCACGCTACATCTCATTTTATATACCCGTTCCATTGTGATTGTCAGGCCATCTACGTGGGCAGAACGGAACGATAGGTACACAGTCGAGTAGCCAAGCCTGTTCTGGTTTAGGTTGAACGTGAGGTGAAACAGCCCTCCAATAACTGTCGTTGTGCAACTAGCGCGATGCAAGAAGCCAGTACTTTCGATTACACGTCACTTGATGATATCCGGACATAAGGTCATCACTACTCATGCTCTCAAAATCATCTTTATGACCAAAAATCGATAGCTGCTTCAGGTCGCTGAGGTTGTTGCTGTTGACAGATGACAACCACTCCTCTGCTAACAAAAGGATATAGTAGTCAGTTTGAAACTGCCGCGGTAAATGAACAGCTTCTTTGCGCGTGCCTATGGATGCCGAATCGCGACCATAGCTAGTATCAGTCTCCGTGGTGTTTCATGCATGTGTAATTTCGGTATCCTATACAGTTGCGGTGTCTGAGTGTCTGTGCTCGTGCATTTCTTTTCGTTAACTCTGTTTAACGCTGCTATGTAAACAGCAATAGTGTGTATGTACCTGATGAGACGTAGCTAAACGGTTGGTGGTAGAAGCAAGAATTGAAATTCACTAGAAACTATGGACCTCGGTAAACTAAAATACTTAGGAAACTCTCAGGAGCAATATTATGCAAAACCCATGGCCGCTTTTTTTCACAGCGGACGTAAATGTTGCTTCACCTTATAACATTTTACGATTCTCTTCTCCGTACCGTTACTGCAAGCCCGGTTTTGTTTGAACTCGTCATGTGAAAATGGTATGAATGAGGATCGAGCTTATAAACTTTCGTGTTGTTGGATGAAGATCTCATCTGCTTAAGTGCGAGGACTGTGAGTTTCGCTTCTAATGAGAAGGTTTACTCAATTGGTTTGTTCTTTCTTATACCGCCTTGGTGGGGATGGACTTGGGGTGGTCATTTTGCGTTGGCTACAACCACAGTTGTTCATCTTAGGTTTTCTTGCCTTTTTTCTTATTCTGTGTATCTCTCGATCTCGTACAAATCAGCTACTTGCGTGCCTCGAATTGACCGGGTCCTGTGAGGTTTTACAAGCACTGGTCATCCCATTTTGTCGTGAGACTGATCATCCGATGGACACAAATCTGTATACCAGCCTCCAAAAGACAATGACACAGTAAGTTCTGTTGCTTTTCTCAACGTCGTCTGGTATCCACCTGTAGTACATCGTGCCACCGAACTTCATTTACCTACCCGTTATCGCTTATTTGCGTGTTGGACACAATTTCATATAAACCAAGATGTTGACGTTACCCATACATGCCAGTGATGTTCCAGAAAAATACCGTTTTTATCGGGAAAATGTAAGATCAACCTGGTAACTTTTTGCTTAATGTTGACTCATTTGCGGTTGCTATGTTAGTTGCATTGGCAAAACGATCAAAAAACTGATGTCAGCACTTGGTTAAATGCCTGTTACTATGATTGATTGGAGCAGTACATATTATCGGACTAACGCAACAGGGAATGAGCGACCCAATATCGATAGTCACCCGGTGAACCTAGTCAACCGGTCACCATCTTGACCCAGGTATTTTGTTTAACGTGTCACTACGCACACTAATCTGTTGACCGAACGATGACATTCAACATTATTCGTTCAAAAATCGCCGACATCAATCATTTCCTTACGCTGCGGTTGTCCAGTCGATTTTACAATACTCCGTTTGCTTGTTTCTCGCAAATCAATGGCTTGGTTTTAGTATACGGCAGAGAAGGCAATATATTTGTTCTTCCTGTGTCCTTATTAGTTGTGGTTCTCATTGTCCTTTTATCAACGTCTCACGAATTCATTTGTCTTTCTATCCCCATTGCTGCTTGACAGTCACCGTAGCTCAGTTTTCGCCCAATTGGCTTGTCTGGAATTGTGCTACGCAATACTCGCTCCTATACATTCGTCCTCCGCAGAAGATACTTCATCCGCTCTACAGATTGATTATCTCCGTCGTGTGCAGGACAAGTTTCTGTTCCCCCTCTTATTATTCTGTTCGCATAACGCATTGGAGTCGTTTGCCACAAAACACGTGATCGAATGGGTCGACATTTTGCAGAAAATGACTTCCCAACGGGAGCCAAAGTTTACAGATTCCGTGCCTTGCCTGCTGGTAGCGGAATTGTGCTTGAATCTGTTCGCCTTAATCTACAACCGATTACCGAAACAATGTACACATGATAAAGACGCACAATTGGTAAAAACTGTGTGGCGTGCTAACGAATCGACTCAAGCGGTGCCCGACTGCAAAGGTGTCGAACTAACTCGGTCTGTTATGAAGTGAGTGGCTACCTTAGCACCGAAACCATTGTTTTGTTTTTTAATCATGTATTTGTTCTTGGCAATCTCTTTTTTGTATCTTGTATCATTTTCCACCGTAACATTATCCCAAGCTGATATATTTCGTTGTTCGTGAGCTCACATCTCGTGAACTACGTCGCTTCAGTTGTTGATATGGAAAACTGTCATGCCAAATGCATATCTGTGACAGCTGGGCTGATTTTTTCCACTGCTTCAACAGCGTTAGCAGGCGTATCATGAGAACAATGGATCGAGATAATGTAGAACTCTAAGTGGCATAAACACGTCGATTTTATCTTTGGAACGTCCTTTTGACACTGTTATTCCGTCGGATTCCGCGTCACTGAGAGCTTACCATATTATTAAACCATATTCACTGATGCAAGCCCACCCTTTGTTATGAGCACGTCCGTCTCATCAAAAGCGTACTGCTTGCCGTGGACTGGTCAGACAAGAGTTTCTTTTTGAGTGAAATACAAACGCCTAGAAAGGGAAGATTAGTATATGGCACTACGCACAAATGAAAGAATTGCATACGTTCCTCCGAGGAATGACTCGATGTATCTGTTAGCATAACTTAATTCAGTAGCCAAATTCAACGGCATATTCGTAAGCTAAATCGGATGCGTATGATGCTGGCAATTTATCAGGAAGTACAAGAGACTACATGAAGCGTGTATAGGTCTGGAACTATCCATCAATTAGGTATGGGCAGTCATCGCAAATGTCGGTGGCCAACTGTATGAAAAATCTTATATTTTCCACTCTAGGTGTCCAAGTTTCTTAACTGTAAAGTAACATAGCCCTTATAGTTACTCCATACATACCACCCTTAGGCTTCAGAGAGGTGCTTCTCTGTCCTCAGACGTCCTAGATTAGTGAATACTGCCATAGCCTTCTATTTTATTACCAGTACCCCGCCGCTGCTGATGCAGTTTTCTAACTGCACAAGTCGTTCAACAAATTCCATAACTTCACTGTCTAACAGTAAGCCTGCGTAATCACGGCAATCATGCAGAAGCAGTTTGCATTTTGGCTTTGAAAAACGCATTTCGAGACAGTATATAACATTGCTTGTACTGCTTGAAAAGTGTCATACAGCTACACACTATCCTCAGCCTAAACAGGATTAATCAGTCTTCTACCAGATCGAAGGTCTTCGCGATACCTTGTGATTGCTGCAGACAGACAAAACTGAACAAAAGCAACCAGAGTAGACAGACTTGACATGCGTCACTGTTATTGCTAAGATGAAGTATTGGCATAAATCGCTACGAGTATGATCATATTACTTGTTCGGAACACCCAACGAATCTACAGGTTTAGGTCGGTACACTGAACTGATCGCACTTCTGTAGTTGAGAAGAGTGACAGTCGTTGTTCGGCGGTACTTACGACGCTGCTGCGAAATTTGGAGGAGTGAACAAATGATCACGTTATTTTGCAGATCGAAACCCTGCGTTTTCTTTGTTATGGCTCACTGGTTAATGATAATGAGATGTGGGCAGCGCACGACTATGTGAATCCTGGACACGTAGCACAAGGCGTAACAATATCCGAAAGCCCCAGAAGAACTCAAAAGACCTTGATCTTCAGTCGCGAATGTATTTGCTCTCAAACCAAACGCAACATAGCAGACCAGCGTCTGCGTATATAGTCTTTGAACGGCATTAAAAATGGAAGGGCCAACCAAAGACGGAGGAGAAACGTTCACCAAAACTAAGTTTTGGCATGCTATGGTGCGGAAAGATAAAATCCAATATCACACATTATTTTCGAAGATTTCTCGAAAAATAAGCCATTTTGGGGGAAGTAGACATTCCTTAACACTAATGTTTGCCTCTCGAGCTGCGACAAATCGACTAAACATGGTGAACGCTAAAAACCTTAGTTATGACTTGGGTCAAGCTAATGCCCCGGTCGTTTTCCCAAAGTGCCTCTGATTTCCCCCTAGGGTCTACTACTATTATTGAGTGACCCCGGCGCAGAGGGATTTTCCATCATTCATATCAATGGAAGTAACTGAGTCAAGATCCATTCTGCTGTGTGTAGCGGACAAAGCAACCCGGTTTGTACTGCGAGACGGCTGATGCACTGTGCAGTTACTAGTATTTCCAGTAGTCATAGTTGTATATAGGTTGTGATGTGGTCAAGACGCCCGGAACTCGACAGGAAGACGATTGGGATGCTCGGCCAAAGCCTTCTGCCCAAAGGCCTGTACCGCAAGGCAGCGAATGGGTTGAAATAGACCGGAATGAGTGTCAATTTTTCCGGAACAAGGTGCCAGCCTTCTTCCAACCCTCTACCTAGAGGACTAGAGGAGTGTGGTTCGTCAGAGGTGTACCTTTTGGTTTATCTGGTGTGAATAACTCTGTCGGTGTGATCGTCACGCCGTCCACTCCTGCCCAGTAGTTTGTGGGGCCGCGCAAACCGTCACACCGAGTGGACCTCCAGTCTCGGTAGAAAACGAAACAGTAGATCTAGGTAAAACGCATACAGGAGGGACGGTGTCTATTGACGAATGAATCATTCAGCGGAATACGATTTGCTCCAGTTCAGATGAACCACAGTGTAAAATAGCCCCAAACGCACAGAGACATTAAATGTTCTCCGTAATAGCAAATCGATCTAACATTAACAGTGTCCAAATAATTTGAAATTTTCCGATAAACAACATGATTCAAATCTGAAATCGAAAACCAATGGATCTCCCTTCGCTCACTGTACGAAGAATAGGCCTCTGCAGACACAATGGCTTATGTAACTTTACGTTGGTCAAAATATGCTCACCTCTGGCCCGTGGATGGTACATAGATCATTGAGCCAATTAGAAAGTAAACGAAGCGTATTCCATCCATCAGCTCAATATCTGCGGTTTGATTGTTGAACTCAGGTTGTGGTGACAAATGTTCATCGCTTCGTTTTTGAAGGTTTTAAACGGAAGGTTTTAAACGGCGCATTGTGATTCAACGATGTCAAGTATTATGGTTTTCGTAAGTCCTTCATTTTACAACAAACCTAACAGAATTCGCCTCATCTTGTTGTGCAACCTCGGACCTAACTGGTTTGATGTATCAAGGAACATTAAACCTGTGCTACTGGTTGTGCGTTTTTGTTTACTTGGATGAGCCCTACGATCAATTAGAAGTGTGCTATCAGTCCAAGGGACACAATTTACCTTTTCCGTCGCCTCAGTTTATCTTGGAACCGTTCGTTGTCTAGTGTCAAAGTCAAAATAAATGTGATGTATACATTATGGGGAAAATGTTAAACCATCAAAATTAAGCTAGACACATTGTGCACGTAAATGACTGCCAATTTTACCGAGTGTTAATTCGTGCGATTTTGCCCGATTTATTGGTTTCCCACTCATTGTGTGTTGAATATTCGCTGTTTATCTATGCTTCTCGTTCACTATGAGCACACACCCTTCCTCGAACGTTCCATAATGTGTAATGTGTTCGCTTATTTCTGGATGTTGTAGATTCGCGGACACCATATTCAATCAAATCAACAATGACCTTTCCGTATCTTCACACAACCACCCCAGGCAGACGGCTATATCTAAGCTGTGTAGGCGCGTATTGGTTGCAGCTTGGTCCTGTTTATCTGCAGCTGTTTGTGCAACTCAAACCAGAGATAATTTCTTCATACACCTGTTGTCCCCGTGTTTGTTCACGCGTCTCCTTCCGGATTCCACTGAATTTCCGTTTCATCTACCTGAGCAAGTGAGTTAATTGTTCCATGGCTCTCTTTTTCCCATTACTCTCAACAGATCAACTTGGGTAAACTATTTGCTGAGGAAATTTTGCTTTATTTCAGCGTCCCACCCTAGTTCTAGGTCGGTTTCTCAATGTACCGGAAGTTTTGTGGTCCCATAATGATTTCGATGTGTCGGATCCTCATCGCAACGGTTCGCTGTCTACTCGTGCCTCAGAGCGTCCAACTGATCGCGCGTCGGATACAGTCACTTCAGAAAAGGCACTGTTTGAAGGAAGTACACTCGCTTTGGAGCTTCATCGGTTCGATCATCTTGCTGGAACACAGGTACTTGTCTGATGTTTTTATTCGTTTATGAAACTGTTGCATTAACCTTATCGACCGAGTCTAGCCATATTGATTTGACAGTAATCATCAACGGTTTACGGTGTATCCAACCACATAGAATGATGTAAGGAACGGTAGTTCTTCCTCTCTTATGGTGCGATTTGTTGTGAATACCCTCAGTTTTGCCGGCAAGGAGATAGAGTTTCTATTCACCGATTTAACATACCTGTCCTATGTACACCGTTTGATTGATGGGCATAACCTAGAGTTGTGATGTCTGTTATTGCATCAGCTTTTCAGCTCTTGGGCATTCCATGTAACATACCACTTTCATAATGGCTGTAGTAACATATAGATATTTTAGAATGAAAGTATCTAAGGCAAGATAATTTTATCCCTCCTGAAGTATTTTTAGAACCTGCTGGTTTGTTTATTATTTACGTTCGTCATGTGTTAACCAGTTGCTTGAAATCAACGGAATACGTTCACTAACTTCCCAGATCGTGTTCACTTGACTACATTTTATATCCTTTTGATAGGTAACCACTGTCCTACAGGGTGGTTCATTCAGAGTGTGAGTTTCCGACGAATCGCGCTAGAGAGTACACACACACAGCTATTCATCTAGTGAGAACAACTGGCTGTGTTGCCCACACTGTCCGACTGGGTTCACACAATCGGTACAGGTACATTGTTTGCCTTTAGTTTAAGCAGTGCAGAACATTTGCATGAATTGCAGAGTATCGCAGTCTCTCACTAGTGTAAGGTCCGTTAGATGGTTCTGTGTTCAGATTGTGCTGGCTTACTGTTCGTTCTGCGCTGACGCTTAATTCCCCAAGACAGGACTTACTCATAGGAGTGTTGTAAACAAGTTGTCCCTACTCGCTCCTATTTTCTTTGCAATCCCACTAAACCAGTTCTCTTACAGTTTGTAGTTCTGAAGATTACGGCATGGTGTTCCATTCCATGAAAAACGTATCAACTCAAAACTGATGAGATAAAATGCAACTGTGGATATCAGCTTGTGCAGACGAATTGCATTCCTAACAAAGTGACAGACGGGCTGGAGAACATCTTTGCCAAATACCCTAAGGATGAAATCAAATTTTGAGCGTTGTACTTTGGACCAACAAATCAGCTAAACAACTCACGTTAATCAGAACACCGTGAACTTCGTTTATCCCTTGTCACTTCGTCAACGTAATTCCCGTAGACTGAAGTTTGTTCTGTCAGATTCTGCTCCCATAATAGTGAAGAATGTCAAAGGTTGAAACAGGTTCCATATATATTGTTCAACCTATCCAATCACATACACAAGACGAACTATTTTAACTGCTATCGTCTTGGAAAACAGATATCTGTTTTTCCAACCGTTTGTCTTCGTTTTAGATTATCACGATTTCATTATACCAATGATCCTTTAGACCACTGCATTTGACAGTTCAAGACATAATGCGACCTCTCCGATCATTCCGGCATTCAAACCTAACTACAAACATAGCCGTTTATTTTAGTCTGCCTGGTTTTCACTATTGAAGGACTTGCGTGTGCACATTTGCCAGTCAGCAGTTGCTGGATCTGTTCAACACATGTGTGTATATGATTCACGTAATGATGATTGCACCGCTAAATGACTGTATTGTCCAATGTAAACCCAAATCATTAAAGTCGAAACACGTACTGATACGCCCGTGCTTACATGCGCTTTCATATACTGGTATGCATATATATTTATAATTGGTTATTTCTACTCATAAACAATGTTGCTCAACATTATTGGAGACAGTGAAAGCAATAAAGAAAGGTCAGCTTTAATATGAAGGGTTTGCTGCGGGTTCTCGTGAGTTTCTAGTCAATCATAATTTACCTCAACGATATCTGTTCTCGTTACTCGTTGAACTACTAATCTATATTGGTGATTATTGAATGTACCATACTTAGGTGTCTCAAAATTTCCTTCAACTACACCATTTCCGCGCTAGTAATTTTCAGATTTTCACACTTCGTGTCGTCCGATTTTGCCAAGGCACATTTCTGCTGTGTGCCGTCTAACTTCCTGTCTAAGGGAAAAGATGACACATCGGCCTTTCTACTTGTTGTTTTTCTAGTGGCTTGCACAATATCAAACCGACAAACACAACGACGCACCTACACCTTCCAAAGAATCCTCACCTATTGGTAACGTTTTGCACGATATTCCCAAGTCAAAACATTTCCGACAACCTTCTGGTGTACGTCTAGTACAGGACTCCGTGAACTGCGAACCCTTGATGGCGGGTTTCACTGGGTTTCTGAAGCGTCTCTGTCAACTACGTGCTGTATCAGATCCAAATCAAGTTGGTTGTAATTGCTGTCCCGTTAACCTTGCCGCTTAAACTGTTTTTTTTGCCTTCTCGACCTCCATTTACAGACACTTTCCTCAATTTTGCAGGTGGCCACGGAAGAACCTTTTTGGTTGCAATACCTCCGCCGAGAGTTCAATGGTCCAAATGTGTCAGTGAATGTACAGACATTTATTCTCAAGCTGTTAGTCAACTCTCCAGAAGTGAGTGAATGTGTGAAATCCGTGTTTGGTGCTATCCCTTTATCATATTCACACTTCATGTTCACTTCAGTTTCTGACTGAAATTTGTTTGTGTGATGCTCGAGCTTGTAACACTTGCAATACTAAAGCGTAATTTTCGCGAGTACTGCTTGTTACCGGTAAGTATTCTGCCCACTATTCCATTTATGGAACTCGTAAAGCAATGTTTTAGTGATGAAACCGATGTGTTCATTATTTATTGTGAAGACTATTGTATCTCGGCGAATAGTACTTGACGGTTTGGACTCTAAAGTGGTGCCAGCAGTGATAGAGGGCCGGCAACGAGCGAATATGCATGACCAATTCACCTAGTAGATATGATACGAGGACCCCCGTAGGTCTAATCTGTCTGACATCTTTTTGTTTCCTTCTTCTCTTTTGGTTTATGTGGAACACAATTCCTTTTTAAAGTTCACAACATGAACATTTGGTTTGTGCGCTTTTTCCTTTTTGGACAGTTCAGCATTACTCTTGTACCATCCGTCGCCTCTTTCCAGTGGTACTGTGTGCATATGCGTAATGGTGTCATGTAATCCGTGACTGGTAAGTTACCTTCCGTTATGCACCACGGGTTTCACAGATCTAGAATGGAACGATCAAGTAAATTTGAAATCGCTAATCCATTTCGAACATTTCGATATTAAACTCGGAAAGCGTAAATTGTGTAATAGTAACCGTCGTAACATGTACAAATTGAACGTGCCCATATGCGTGTAACTTGAACATAGAGTACACACATAGGACAAAATAGATAGGCGGGATTCGGAACCATAATCATGTACAAATACACTAAACAGTTGATATCTGGATCACGTTAATTGTCTAATTATTAAAAATACCTTAGTTTTGGCAACTTCTAAGAGGCGTCTCATTGTGTGCTTCAACACTACCGTGGTCGTTTTGAGAACAATTACTTTGTGTGTGTGTGTGTGTTTGACAATTAACGTGACTATACCTTTCTCAGTTTAAGCTATCTCAATGTCAATTTAAGATGTCTCAGGTAACTGGGTCCATGTGGGCCAACTTTCTTTGTTCTCTACACCTGATAGGACCACCTCCTCTCACTCTGTAAAAGCCAACTAGTCAATGTCTTTTTCAGCCTACCCACTTGCAAATTAGCCGTGCGACGCTGTTTGGAGTTGAAACTCAGCCAACCCATTGGGGCCATTTTAAGTTGACATCAAGACATCGTAAACTGGAAAACGTATAGATCCCGCACCCTCTGAAAGAATTTAGGCAGATTGATATGCTTTTTCAAAACCAATCCAGTCTTTTAACAGCCCGGGTTTGGACCAGCGACTTGCCAGATTCTGATTCACGCTCTTGATCTGTTGGGTTGAAAACCCGTGTCACTTGGTTGTTGGTAGTAAATCATCCTTCAATGTCTATTTCTAGGCATTCCTACTCTACGGTCAACCATGGTTCACAATTATATCGCGCTTTCTTTTGGCAAACCCGGCCGGTATGGTCATCTGCTCAGTCCCAAGCCCCGCCTTCACAACTCTGTTCACAGACTTATGTTTGATTCTAGCGAGTTGGGCCGATCAGAGTCAGCTACAGCGTGTCGTTCCATGCACCCCGGAAGAATGTCTCTTGGGAACACAGGTGTTGTCCATGTTTGTTGTTAATTTGGGATCGCTTGAAGAGAAAATTGGCACAGTTCAGTCATCTGTTCCAAAACGATCCACATCTCTTTCGCGACAAGGTTTGATCGACCTGTTTGAGCTGTTGGTCGATTGTTGGGAAGGGTGTGTGAAGCCACCTTATCAGTGAGTACATTCAACCGATTATCTGCTATTCTTTGCCAACAATTGTTGCTGGTAATAACTTCATTGCTTGCGTTCTTATTACAGAGCATTTTTCAATGAATTCAATCGTACTGACATTAATCCAAATCAGCTACTTGTTACACTTGAACTATTTCGGATCGTGCTACGTTCAAACATAATTTGTCTCTGGGAGGATGCGAATCCATACTTAGAAAGGTACGCTTGTATGCTTTGTTTATTGTGTTCTAGTACTTTTTGTCTCTAGATCAATTGACAAATATTAATCGTTCGCCACCGATTATGCAGATTCGTGTTTTTCTTTCGATTTCCAATCCTCACCCATATCTGACTCACTTTTTTATGTACATGTTGCACTTGATCGTTCAGAATTCGATACCTCCTGAGGTCGTCCAGTATGAGTAAATAATTGATTTCCCTAGACCGAACCGTTCAAGTTATCCTCCGATGCAGGTCGTGGCGTCATCACTGACCAAACTACTACGGCTGCCTACCATACTTCTTATGTTTTCTTTGAGAAACTAATCACAAATTTTTCTCACTTTGTGGTAATTAATCTTTTATTAGCATGTAAGCTTTACCTGTGTTTCATATTTCAGCTTTGCAAACGCTCTGTCCTCTTCATTGGAGCATCCAAACAAAGATGTTTCTAATGCTGCTTTTACAATATCTGCACTTTTTCTAAACCGGTTCCAACAACCGTTGGTAGCGATACCAGGAGCGTCCGTCGCCAGTGATATCTGCACAACAGTAGACCATGCCAGTTCTCTTCAACAACCCCATATTGAACCGCCTTCACTGCAACCATTAGCTTATCATCTGTGGATCAAGGTTTCTCGGTTAAATAGCCAACAAGGGACTACTAGCTCCAGCCTAACATCTCCAGGTTGGGATAATCTGAATGTTGCGAGTGTTTTATTCGGAGCTGTCTGTCAGGCTGCCATCTGTTGGGAACCTTTACGTCCGCGTGTGCTTCAATTGGTTTCTGTTGCATCCCAATGCCTGCATTCGGACAGCTCTTCCTTACATTCACTGCTCACTTTGTTGAAACATTTCATGCTTGCCAACACTAATCCCTCCGAACTGGATTTCAATACTAGTATGCACTGCCTATTTTCAACCGATAAGATCGATCTGTCATCGCCGAAAATGGAACAACACTTTTTCAGTCTACTGGCTACCAAGTGAGTCATTCGTCTTCCCTTTGTTTTCGTTCTTAATTTTTTGCTTCAGGTGACTACTTCGTTAAAAAGTTTGATCGATTATGGTAGTGTTGTGAATCCCGGATATTTCGAATTCATATGATTAAAAATATTCGAACCAAATGTACTTTGTGACATGCTGTCGACACCGTTCCACCTGTTTCTTTACACCTTTATAGGGTACATTCAATCTGTCAGTGTGTCGAAACATTTGTCACTGACGTTACTTGCTACTCGTGTGATGTCACGTGAAGCAATCTGTCAATAAACTGTAGAGGCTTCCCGCTGTTGGTGGAGTGTAGGCTTTTCATTTATGCTTGTTAATAGCTGCTCCATCTATATTCAAAGACAATGGAGCTGACATGACTAATCTTGTTCTAACGTTCGGAATCACCCCGTGTCCGCTCATTTGCGTCGAATGTTAGAAGTAGACCAAATGCGAAATTGTTTTAGGTTTTTCACAAACCTATCACTTCTGTTTTCTTTGACCGAATTTAAAATCAATGTTTCAACTAGAATTGTTTGTACTGGTAAATAATCGATAGGTACTGGTTACGTTCTCATTCTACTTACGTGATTTCACATTTTTCTCGAAAACCAAGGCTTTCTATTAACTCATCTGTTTCTCGATATATGTATATTTGTCTAGAACCTCAGATATTGTGGAACTTGGTCTTACAGTCGGTGCTGAATGGATTAACTTTGTGACTCGATATTCCGATCGGTCGATCCCGTTAACTATCTACAAATCGTACATCAATTCAATTCTCCGCACTGCACTGCGCTGTCTCGACGCTAGTCGACCAAAATCGGTGCATGCTGCAGCCTATCAAGTCTGTGTAGCTTCATGGAAATGTGCTACGAAATTAACGTTCAATGATGAGCTTGTAAGTTTTGTCATTTCGTAAGTAGTATGCTTTTACTCAGCTATTTATCATAAAGATCATTCTAATGTGTTGCTCCTGATATGTTTGTTTTTCGTTGTTATGCAACACGAACCTACACGTTGATGACGATTAGCAGTGGTTCAGCGATAACAGTTTGATAGATAGACAACAGTCTTAAATTTGTACATTGAACAGCCGAATGATGACCCCGATAACTTTTTAGGATTATACCTTCCTTCTGAAAAGTCTGAAGCATTTGGCTCCCTTTATCTAATTTGTAAATTTAGAGATGTCGACATTTCGTTTAATCTTGTTAGCCGTTCATTTGAAACAATCAATTCAAGCATATAAATACGATGCAAACAGCTTAAGGTTGACACAGTGCAACTTCTGTAGTTATTCTCTTCCCGATCAACTACATGTGTCATCCATGCATGAAACGTGTATCGAGAAGGTGCAGATCAACTTTCGGGACCATAGCAGTAGTAGGTCTCTTCTGGATGACGTCGTTCAAACTCATCTCACGCGCTTCTTCGATTCAAGCCTGAAGAAATCAACTGGACCAACTCTATTCTGTCGCTGTCTGTGGGCTTCAATAGTAATGGATGCGTACTGCTCACAAACCTGCCAAAATTAAGTCAGGTCGGGATGAACAGTGGAACAGGCCAAACCAATGAAGAACACACCAGTTGGGCCTTGCTGTTCACTGTGATTCGTGTGAACGCATTAGGTTGATTGAACCATGCGTTAACACCGGACTTGTTGACTTCATTTGGTAAGTATCTGACCACGCTTGCCTGAATCCTGTGAGCAACGAGAAGTACACTGCAAGATGTCCCTATTAGACGGCCGTTTGCGGGCGTGTACCTGCTCGTGTGCATTCACCGAAAAAATTCTGTTTTACAATATCACCGGTTGCTCGTCTATGATAAAGGAGAATTGAGAATTGTTAACAGTTCAACATTTTATTAAAAATCCCCCGGACGTGCTTCCTTTGTTAGACTGATTTTATTGTTAAAGCAGAAGTGTTTCTGAATCGAAGAAAAACCACCTTCGGGGCATAGTTTCTCTGACCGTTGGAATTCCAAACTTTTCAAACCAAGGGACCTTCACAGAATGGCCCCTCGAGCAGTCTGTGAACAAATAAACGTCTCCAACTCTTGTAAAAAGACATTGCATCCGCGGTATTCTGAATAACTCTTGATACTTAGGTACATAAGCTCATCGAGAATAAGCAAGAATGCATCATATACATAGTGAGTATACTCCTCTAAACTATGAGTAACCGTGACTACGTTCATTAGTGATGTTCGACCACTACACCAATTCGTCTTCCTCACCTTTGAATTTCGCCAGAGCCCATCTGCGACAGAAACAATAAGACAATAAAATATACTTACTATATTGGCCTAATGTTTGCTGGTCTTCATCGTAGGTTCTAAAATCTGGGTTTCATAACGGTAGCCTCACTGGTACCATTTGTCCACCTGCTCGTGTATCTGTCTTTGTGTGCTCTTTCTGGACTGACAAACAAATCAGCGCAATTGTCCGCATGAACTCCTCGCGATCATCCGGCCTGGGGCCATTTTGAGTTTGCAACATCCACTCATCTAGCGATAAACAAACAAATTATTGTCACATCTAAATGTACTTTTCTTTCTCGTAAGTTTTGTAGGATTTTTCGTCATATAACCTGAACAGCACTCGCAGCTGGTCACAGTTCTAATGGACATCACGGCGTTGGTTTGCAACAGTTGCACTGTAAGTTATGCCTGACTAGTTGGTTGCTTTATAGACCAGATACATTCAGCCATCTCTAGCGTTTTGTCCAAATCTGCTAACTACGGATTTACACATATGAATAATGAATTTGCGACTTAATCCAGAAGCCTTTTGACTCCTTCTTACTGAGCTGATCAGCTGGATGTTCTGCTGCACGTTATCAACAAAGCAACGGATCATCGGTTTCGTTTTCAGTATGGTGTTTGGACGGGCTGTTTTCGTCAACCTGCAGCTGCCCCTAAACCTTCATCCATATCGGGATCTTCTGTTTCTTGTATTTGTTCATTACATTGACAAAATTAATATAGCTCTTGATACTAGGTCATATATCACCTTTGTAACTCGTTCATCGCTCACATTTGGTTGCAGATTTCAAATTGAGATAATCTTTCCGGGCAGTCTCTTCTGTAAAGGACCACTGGACTCAAGTTTCGTTCTTGTCCAAGTTGTTACTACCACCGGGATTGGCAATTCGCTCCACGTCTTTTTGTTGTTAAGGCAACCGTATTGACTACTGCATCATTGACCTTACATTAGGCACAATCATCTTACTGCTTCTATATTTTTTTCCATACAGGTTTCTCCTTTGGACATAAGAATGTATCTTTCGTGTAAAAGCCTTTCGTTTTAGGGCAGTAGAATTTCCCCGTTGTATTTTCAGGCTGTGGAAGTGGCCTATGATTGGTCTAGTAGACTTATATTTTGCGGCCTTTTTGAATGCGACTGCACGCATTGGCTGCTGCGATGGGGCGATGTCCGATGGAACACTTGAGTTGTGAAGGCTGTCATGTGGTCCAATCGGTGTATAGAGTCCAGCCCAGAGGGGACAGAGCACAAACCAATGATTGGACCAAATGACGGCCTTCACAACTCAAGTGTTCCCTCGGACATTGTCCTAGCGCAGCAGCCAATGAGTGCAGTCGCAATCAAAAAGGCCGCAAAATATGAGTCCACTAGACCAATCATTAGCCACTTCCACAGCTTGAAAATACAATGGAGAAATTCTACTGCACTAAAACGAAGGGCTTCTACACGAAAGATACGTTCTTATGCCTAAAAGAGAAACCAGTATGAAAAAAAGTATAAACGCTCAACCACATTTGCTTTCACTCGTTCGACTCCGCCGCTGTGTTCCTTGTCGGCACTGCATACATATCCGTGCTGACTGATTATGAGACTTCCGTTACTTTGCAAAAAATTGTTTGTATTATAGTCAATCTTGTAACCACTGTACCGTCTACTTTGAATTGTAAGGGTTTTTTTGCATAAAGCAGACAGACATGTTGTCTTATGCTCTGCTCAGTTTTGCTTGGTAGTTATGATGGTTTTATACCGTTCTATCTATCCAGTTATTGGCAAAATTCGGAATGCTATTCGGACTCTCCGTTGAGTCCGATAAGGAACTGAGTACGGAAGTTCGCTCGTTTTTTACGAAAAACTGTTTACCTGCCGGCACCTTGGATCGAGCCGTGCGTGTACTTGCGGATTGCGGTTCTCTGGGCTCGATTCAGGACCGTTTGCCTGAGGCGGATCTCGACTGGTTTCGGGACCTGATCGGCCAGTTTTTCCCTTCCTTGCTGTCCGCTTGTGTTATTTTGATGCTGGAGCCTGCCACACTTGCCACAGAGTACAATCAGCCGTTTTTCGATCAGCCATTAGACCCCGGAGTCAGTTTTGAACATTTAAAGTATGTTCTGTTGTGCGTTGTTTGCTAACATTCTGCCAAATTTATTTCTGTTCGAATCAAGCCGTGTTATGTACTTACTAGTAGTTTATTAGTAACTTATTGGCAATCAGTAAATTCATTTATCCGTAACGTCTAACTTTTGACATCGTAGTCTCGTCTGGTTAGATGGACCAGTTATGGAATTGAAGGTAGTTAGGGCAAACTAGATGTTGATAGCTGAATAACTCTGACTGCAACATAGTGTGGGTCAAGCTTACAGAAGAGATACCAATAACACGTCGTAGCTGGTAATTGATCGCGAATGTGTGAAAACACGACATAATTGATGTTGACACGACCAATCTGGTAAGTTTATCAAACGGTCAGTTACTTTTAAGGGAGGTCGGATTAGGAATTGTAACATTGATCCACTGAGTGTCTGTTTGTGAAGCCACCATTTCAAGTTAGCTTGTTCGATGTGCATCGACTGTTAGTAGATGCAGGTCCGTTTGCCAGGCCTACATAACTAAGGTGAAACCGCCTCCATGACTTTTCAATCCTTAACAGTGGGTGTAGTTTTGAGGTAGCAAACGTGTTTGCTTCCATTACACGGTATTTGCAAGTCTTAACCGAATTTTCGCTACACTGTCGCCTTCCAACCAATAGCTGCGAGCCACCGACTTCATGGGATTAATACCAAGGCGAACCAAGTGAAACTGCCTTATTATGCGTTTCTGTAAAAATGCGAAATCATACGATCTGCTAGCATCAAATATCCGTTAATCAGAACGAGTAAAACCTTACAGCTAGAATATTGATCCAATATTTCATTTGTTGAGTCCGTTGGCCAGGCAGTCCTTAGGTACCATATAACTTGCTCCAATCTGGCATTCTTTTCTGTTGCATCTGTTACCATTTTTGCAGTTATCGTTGAACCGTTTGGCCTCTAGAAACATCACCATCCACTGACACTGATGAAGTGACTTGACCTTCATCTGTCATCGCAGATGTTTATTCTGCTATAAGACGACACAAATAGTCTGCATGTTTAAGACCTAGTGTTCTGTGCCCAAAAAAATTTCGTAACATTGGCATTCTGAACCAGAACGTCTGTTATGTTCCAAAAATTGTCAGAACAGGCTAATGTTCTGTATATAACGTAAGCTTCCGTCTGTTCACTATTTTCTGGACTATTTTTAACTGCAATTGTAGGCTGTATTTCTCTTCAATTGAATTTATTGTGTATGAAGCGTGCGAGACTATCTTTTGTGAATCTTCGGAAAATTTATGCAAGTAACTGCTCTATGCCACACTTTGGATCGTACTGCATTAAAAACGAATTTGAAGTCAATGTTTGCCTGATATGTAGGAAGAAAAACTGATAGGCTTCCGAGAACTTTTGGTGAGTAGTTGAATCAGTAGAGCATGAATATCATGCATATGAAGCATGAATTTATTTTAATGGTTCATCAGACCTGGGTACGATTGAAGAGATTAGTTTTATCTGTTAGTGAGGGGATTTGTGCTATAGCTTTTATCTCCTCCAGATCAAGCCCACTACCTTCCTGGTCGAGTATGTAATCTATGCAGAAGTAACATATGTGGAGCTTAGCACAAAAGCACACTCAACAATACGTTTAAAAGCTGAGGCTAGATGCCTCCAGCGGAACACTGACAATGGTAATGTTTCCCAAGTAAGCCATACTGTATATTAAATCATCTAACATCTACTGTATGATTTGGTGATTTTACTGGACCACATTTCGCACCGAGTAGTAGGCGGCTCTACTGATACAATCCACTGAATGTGTAGATATTTTTTAACTGTCCAATGCATGCGTGGACTTTTACTTGCAGAAAGACTTTCGAAAAGGCGATCTTAGGGAAGACTTTTTCGGTGTTTAGCTTTGGATACGGTTCCTCGGGTGCAGGCAGCGGATATTTATGGGCTTCTAATGTTTCGTTTAGACCACATAACGATGGCGAACTATTTGCCTTTTGGATTACTACTATTGGTATGACCCACACCGAATAGTTTACTCGACTGATGAATTCCGTTCGTTCTTGTCTGTTCGATTCATTCTCCATCATCATCATAACAGCCATGAGCCTGACCAAAAGGTACTGTGGCTCGGGCTGCCGCTCGCCTCAACAGTGACGTGGAATATCCTAGAAGAAAACGTTACTAAGAAGGTTGGAAATTATTAAAAGAAGACTAAGTGGAAGAACTAGAAATGGTATGGATACAGGTACGCCATTGACTGCGACACATTGCCATCTCGGATAAAGTCTCTAACCAACGTGGCAATAGTAGCATACAATACCTGTCTTTTGAGACAGAATGCTGTTGTTTCACGTGGACAAAGGTTTAGGCTGGTTTTTACTTGTGTGCACTGAGGAAGACTGTCTGTAAAGTTTGTGATACTGTCCATGTAATGTTACTTTTACGTTTTTTTCTACCGATTACCTTAGTTTCCGACAGAGGCGTGATTTTCACAGCTAGTCAGACTTGACTACTGAATGAAGCCAGTTTTGTCAAATATGACTGCATTTTGTTTTAGGTATGTATACTAAAACAGAGTATAGCAATAAGGGCGATTGCGACCCCACCAGAGAAGATGGGGAGCACAACCAAATCAACCGTTGTTCTCACTATTCAGCTCATTCTTATTCTAGTGAACGCTTTTCGTGTCTTCTGACGACCTTTTAGTAGAAGAGTTGACATTGAAGACAGAGGAGTTTGCGCTGAGACAAACTGAAGAAACAACACCCTATGCTCGTCGAATCCGATCCCGCTGCGACACCCGAAACCACATTAATTATGACACAAAAGGATACCATCAACTCTGACATGATGCTTCAGAATTAGATCACTGAGCGGTATGCTCTCTGGAGATGGTTTCGCCAGGAAATGGTTTCCAGTGTGGCTTTCTGTTGGGTAGACTTCGCTTAACTCTACGGAAAACGATTGTGATACTAGGACTAGACCTCATGGCATCTGTTCTGTCATCCAAAAATATTACACTCTAAACTTGATGAGTTAAGGGCTCCAAAGGGTGGCTGTATTGTGAACAGACCCCGCAGCAGTGCTACAATACTTCCAGAACACTTGGTCATGCTTCTCGGCGTTTTTAGCCACTTATGTTAAGTTAACCCATAATTTTATTTCCGCTTGCCGGCAGTGTGTGGCTTCAGAATTAAATCCGGCAGATCTGATGTCTAGATGAATATCTTACACCATTAACAGGGAAATGTAGCTGTGGCTTAGATGTCCGAACTGTGCTGCATACTGAAGAGCAACGGTCGCAGATGTCGAAATCTCTCTTGCTTGTTTAAGGAAGATCCTGGAATTAAACACACTCCAGTTGTGAAAACGGAACTCTTCCAGTGCATGTTGCCAAATATTCTGCTGAAACATAGCGCCGATCGGTACATCAATCAGGGCCCAGTCAGGGAAAGAATGATTCGAACTGTAAGACAAGTGCTGTCCCCAGTGTTGAAACAAAATGTGATTAACAACGAGTCACTTCTCACTTATCTGGTGAATGTTGAGGGAGTTGTCAACGCTAGACCACTTGTACCTGTTTACGATGGTTCAGGCCGTCCCCAAGGGCCTCGTTCCAGTGATATTTTCCTGTTGTGCTTAAACGTAAGCCTACTCATAGATGGGGTAGCATTGAGTGGACGCTACACAAGGGGCTGTGTCAAGCACTTATCCTGTTTTCGGAACCATGGCATTATCAGTATCTGCTTGGTTATGGGTTACCTCTGTGTGGTTCATTTCTTCATGCAATCTGCGAGTAGGCGATTTAGTTCCCTTTCGCGAAGGGGCCCTTAGGGGTGTCTAGCTGTACAATGTAAGCACCGTAGTGTTTCCTGGCGATGACTGACTTCTACGCTCGGTTGACGATAGGGGCTTCAGACGTAACGTCAGAAACATCTGTAGGGTAGTGCCAGCTGGCTGTGGATGAAAAGACCGATGTACGAACCCCTCTACCTATCCGATCAACCGCTCCTTCTTGTTATCACCTTTGGTTTGAAAAACCAGCCGGTCTTGTTGTCCGGTATTGATTTTGTTGTGATCTGTTGAATTATTATTGAGATCGTTGTGGTCGGTTTGAATGATGTCAAGTTTGTTTGTGGGCGCCCCCATATTTTTTAGAAATATATTTCTCAACTAAACCGTATCGATCGTTCTTATTTTTGCTTCAGATGTTGCTACCTCTTTCCTTAAATAATTAAGTCACAAAATTAGACATTTTTCCTAAACGACTTATGGTTCTCATCATTTTTTAACCCGCGAACAGCCATTTACACCTCTTTTCTTAACTTTGAAAGAGGATAGTTAAATCAATGAATTGAAATTCCATTTCGGTACAGTCGGATTGTGTTTGTCAATTTCGGTGCAGTCCTTTCAATCGGTTGCACTGGCTGATCGCCTGTCCACTAGAAGATTGAACCAAGGAGTATGTTTGCTTAGAACAGCATAACAGCTCAAGTTTAAAGTGTCAACCATCCTCAAACAGTTCAACATTGCCCTCCATTACCTGATAACACTTTGACACTGTTTATTTAATCACAAATGGTATCTACTAATGTAACCACTACTAATACAAACACACCGCTTACTGTGTGCCGATCGGACGATTAGACATGGATCGGAATTCAGCATGAGTTTAGCACGGGTCACCCTACCGGCTAGACATATAACGTTTTGGCGCCCATCCAGTCCTCAGGCTGCTCCATGTTATCAGCGCACATTGTAACCACCTTGAGTGCTCACACTTCTTGGTAGTCTACGGTCGAATCAACTTTTTAATTTCAGGTGAGAAACATGTTTTCCGTAACGCATTGTCTGTTGCACAGGTCAGTCTACTCGATGTGCAACCGACGAGTGCACACTGATTTACTTCCTCTAACAAAATGTTTCTGAATGGTTAACGGGCTTATTAATTCTCTTGATTCTAACTGCGTGTGCCCTAATCGAGGACATATTACAATGCGCTGTACGACTCGAAACACTTACTTTTAAACCAACTATCTTCTCTGTTCGTATAACTCTTATCCATCTCAGTTCGTATTGTATTTTAGCGAGTTTAGAGTTTAAACTTCCGTACTCCAACGAAGTGTCAATTTGCCAGTAACACGTGGATACACGTTGTGGGCGCCTCTGATGTTTCGAATTATTTTCTGGTTGGTGACTAATTATCATACTGCCCGTTCACCCATAACAGCTGTATAAGGGTTACCGTTTCCAATCCTTTTTTGAGGCCATTTTTCATCCCTATCGCTTGCTCGTTGTACTGCCTTCTGGTCTCTATGTGGTTGAACTAACGTCCCCGCACTGTTTTGGTTGACAGCCTTCCCGACCCTTTGTGTGTCACTACTTTCGGTCTGGATCCGACCTTGGCCAGTTTGGCACCATTATTCTTCACTCAGACTGCCGTTCCTGAAGGACATTTGACCTCGAGAACGGGTACGCTTGCACCGGTCCCATCCACAATGACCCTGTTGACCGAACATACGGATAGCACTCAGCCAGTTGTAGGGAATAAAAATAACACGACGATACGTCACGATCCTTCACCCACGGTTTCCCCGATCAGTGCGACATTGACGTCTTTGGTAAAGTCGAAACGGAAAGAGGAATCGAGTGAAGCTAACAGTTTTGAATCGTACCATGTAAGCGCTTACCCTGTTTATGTTTCACTGGCAAGTTTGTTAAGCTATATATATCGAATTCGGTTAATTGATTGAACTGGTCAGTTCCTAAAGAAATATTTTTCTGTTCTCGTCGCCCCATGTACAAGTTGTTCATGCATGGAGAGCGAAACTCTGTTATGTTAAAGTGACCACAGCAACATCCTTGTGCATTCATCTTATAGTTGAACAGTGGATATTCAACCAGTGAGTGTAATGGTTATATAGGAGGTATTTCTATGGTAGTATGAAGGGGCACCTAACTGATTTTCAGAGTGACCGCCCTGTTCCTTCCGGACAATTCCTCCTGAGCAAATGTATTCCAAGAATTATTAACCCTGAGGCAATTCGTTCCACAGACCTAGGTCACAAACAGTTCATGTAGGCTTGAAAGTTGTGACCGTGTGCAATCGCTGTTAAGCAAGCGATTTACAGCATCAACTGAGTTTGTAACTTGCGTGTTGAAAGGGCATCTTTCGACCATGCAGTGCCCTGATATGCGGTGTAATTTGAATTGGCCCTGTGAGTGAGTAAAAGCAGTGTAACGGAGTATCACTTCTAGACATGTTTCCACGATGGTCTTTTTGGGTGGTGATGTATATTATAACGAAGAGTACTTTACTGGTAACAAACCAACTTGAACCTCATTTAAAGACCACGAAATGATACTTTATACCATATAATTTTGCACACAACATTGGTGAGACGGTGTTGAGATGTGTCCTCGCCCGTGTTTCATACTTGTTGATATCTTGTCTCTCCGCCTGATTTTTTTGCTAATACATTATCCTCGTGGTAAATTACACAGCGCATAATGAGTTGTGATATGTCTTATGGTGGAGCCGATTTGCAATTTTGTAATGGGAGTACCGAAAGCGTTTTGTGGTGAGCCGTTGTACACTCACTATTTTTATTCATTCGTCGTTTTGTATTCACCTCAGAAGTCTAATGTCCGGAAGTGTTTACGACCAGGTTGAAAACCTATCTTGCATTGTTACGGCACTTCGTGAAAAGTGCTGTAAGCATCAGGTCAATATCATTGATATGGAGCTGCCACTGTTTATTGAGACACGTTCAATCGCTGTTCGTGTTGTCAGCTGCTCAGTCTGTGAGGTCAGTAATTACTTGTGTGTGATTGATAAGAATAGCCCAAATGTTAACACTTCCCGCTGTGTTTTCGTCCTCTTCTTGAAAATTAATATTACTCATAAACAAATTTAGGGGATCCTTTGGATATGATGATTCGATTGTACGTTCTAAGAAGTCGGTGATACAGTTATCGATTCAGTCGACTCAATAGAACGTGGATCGGAGTTTAAATCCCAGTTGTGGCAAGGATATATGTGCGACGATACGTCGTCCTGAATGATAAACTCGATCCTACTGGCTCTGGTCAATATGGGCTGAAAAGAGAGTTTATGTGGATACGAAGGCTGTGGTTAGTTGTGAGTGAAGTCCAGTTTAATATCAATCTTTGGTTACCTGATGATAAACGTATTTTCATCTAAATGCATTTAGTCTCATATGATTCGCGTTACTCAGCTTTCCTCACACCAACTACGTGTTGCGCGCATACGAACACGACTAAACGCTCGCGACCTGGCACAGTTAGGACCCTCGTCTCCTGTAAAATCACCACAAAAAACTACACGACAGATCTTCCGAGAACGAGCCGTCGCGCGCCACCGAGCTGAGCTCCGTTTCACCTCCCTGTCGGCTCGTGCTGTTCGAGCTTTCAGTCAATCGACTAGCGTACCGACCAAAACCTACCGTTGTGGAGCATTGCCAGATGTGGAAACCGTGACGCCATCCTCACTGATTGAACCGCTCAATTGTCTAGCGGCTATCAGTTCGCCTATGTCCCATGCTCTGTTTGTCCAGCTGTTCAGCAGTTTACTGCGAACCAACCTCAGCCCTGATTTGCGTAGCCAATCTGTTTCACAACAACTCTCGCATTCGCTCAATGAATTGCTTCAACTAGCCTGTCAGCTGGCCACCTTTTCTGAATCCACGCTTGCTGTGCAAAGTGTGGTCTCCGCTTGTTGTGCTCTGTTGTCTCAATTGCTCGGTGCATTTTCGCCAGGATCCCTAGCACTTCCCCAAGATGTGCCTGTCACTCTGGATTCTACCGTGATTGCCACCTCTGCTTTGTTAAGTAACCTAGAATCCGATGCGATTGTTCTTCTTGAATGGTTGTTCATTTCCGGAGAAAATAGCAGGTGGGTATTCTTCATTCTTGTCTTTTAAACGTACTGTTGGTCATTAAGGTTAGGTGCGCTTTTGACAGTGTTTTTTCAAATTCAAACAAACGGAAGTAAATTGGATACATTCTTTTTGTTTTCGTGGTATCTACTTCTTAACCATACAGTTATTATCACGATCGACGTAGAAATCGTTTGATGTTAATCACGTTGGTTGTACAATCTGACCTCTGTAGTAGATCTAGATGTCTGATGGCGCATTTTCGCTATATGCGACACAACTATATCATGCGATCAGTGAAGTATGCCAGCTAACTTGTTTGATATTGATACTAGTGTGTCTTGTAGACAAATAGCAAGCGCATCCATAAGGGACTTTTCATCAAGAGGTTTGCTATAATTTGACCGTCTTCAAAGATTGTTTATTGTTTTTTCCCGTTGTATCACTTGCATTCACGCACAGTTTGCTGGTCGGATATATTATAACAGTATTCACTAACTTACGCTTCATCCAATAAGTTTTCATCACTGGTTTCCATCCCTGATGAGATGTCGAAACTATAGATGAACGAATTTCTGTTTTCTCAAAGTGCTGACTGTCATTTAACGAATGAACAGTCCACTAACTTCTACTTCTGCGCAAATATGACTTCAGGAGTACAGCTATCCATCCAAAACGACATACGACATTCTTCTTTCATGATGTGTTCTTGCGGTGGTTATCCACAAACACATCAGCCAAATTTCTATGTGACGGCATGAGCACCATATGTGCATAGTATTTTAGATGAAAGAGTCCATAAATGCACTCAAACCTTCTACGTTTGCACAATTATTTAGACGCTGTGGATATCCCTGTGTGGTATAGAGAGTATAGAAAATTGACCGGCGGATATACATCTGTTTCTACTTTGAATGAGACATCGAAGAATATCATGAACAATCACTGAGATGCACCTATCAAGAAAGACTTGTCAGTTGAGTGTGAGACTGACTTGTTAGTGTAACAGTGGCAGTGTAAAGAGAGGCGGAGCGTTTATCTATCCCTCATCTCCCAAAAAATATCCTCAGTTTTTTTTACAAAGATGACCTTTCAGCCATACGGGAGCGCTTTCTTTAGATAGCGCGAGCCTTACAACTGGGAACGGAAAGGTATGCCACGTAGAATATTATGGTTAAGAAAATAACACTGAATGCATTGGTCATTTGATTTGTGTTTAATAAACCGTAGCATCCCAGTTTAGTGCAGCCGTACCTTGTATCGTGCAGTCTATCGTGTTTGATTTTGTCTACTTCTCTAATAGTGTCATTTAGTTGTAATTGAGGAGTAACACAATCATGCATATTTGTCTGTAAGCCTTTGGTAACCTGTATGATCATCTTCTGTCTTGTTGACCTTTTGTATAACCTATTTACAGTTGGTTTGAATTTACTTGGGAACGATTGAGATTTATTAATTTCAGGGTACCTCGTAGGCAATCGATGATTATGTATATTAGTAACTTTTCCACTCGATTGAGTAGCTCACTAGATTGGAATCTAAAATATTTTAAAATGTGTTCAGACATTCCCGTTAATATGTTACACAGTGTTAAAAGGGCATTGAACAAACGTTACTAATAAGTGTTATTCGCTTGGCGCTTTTGTTATCGTTAAGCGAGACAGATCATGACTGTTCGTTCTGTACCCAACTAATGTTAACTCAAAGATCAAGGTGGAGTATGGAATTTGGCTCACATCACGACCAACTATCATTTATCTGATCCATGAAGTAATTCAATGTTTTAAAACCATCTTTTTTTTAAAAGTTCACACGTGTAGCGAATAACTCCAACTCTTTATGTTCCCATTTTACCGGAAACAGTAAACCAAACGTAGTCTGGACTCATTTTGCTCTACTTGTAACCTACGACGTGTTATCTTTGCATTAATATAACGATCCACATCTTGCTTCTTGTTGCAATTGGTCTGATGGAGCTTCTTTGTCGGAAGCAAGATGTTTCAATAGGTGTAAGTATCGATTGTTTGCAAGTTGTGTTGAAATTACAGTTTGTCTGTCTATTCACTTTTACCTCCATATAATGTAAAATGCCGATAGCCCAAGGTAATTACTATTTTGCGGCTGTCCAAAGAACATCATACCGGACTTCATTTGGGTAAATATACAATCTGACAATGCTGGGATTAAACAACAAGAATACAAACTTCGTAAAACGAATTCATTTCATGCACTCTTTTCAATCGCAAACATGTAACACTTAAATTTTTAAGTAAACGCTTGGTGACGCGTAGGCATATCGGATCCCAAAAGTCAGAACAAATCGAATAAGTTATTACGGTCCTATTGCCAATATAATCAATGAAATAACCTTTACGACAATCTCCACTTATTCACATTCACAGGGAACATAACCAGTGAGCTCCGCAGGTCCAAAAATACAAGCACCAAAATAGTACTCGGTCAAGGCAAGTATGCAAATGCGAGACTGACAAGTCAAAATCTCTGGATGATGCATGCATGCGGATTAAATACCAATACCAATAGAAGAAGAAAAATATTGTTAGAATAAATGAGTAGGAACAGGCCGGCTGTATGATGATGCCTTGGATCCTCAAGTCGGCGCACGTATTATCAAGAGTGCAAGGGTCACCGGGACATGTGTGGTAAACATGATTTAGATTGGGAAGACCACAGGGGGATTCATGATAACCGTGAAAGGTCACCAAGAGAAGTGAGGAGAGCATCACTTGATGGAGACAAAAGTGCACACAGATCGGAAATATCAAAGGAATTTTTCATCCAGGTACGGTAGTGCGTAATGCGAATACTTTACTGTAACGTAACGGTTAACTATCCATATCTTCCTAAGGCTACCTTAACGCCGACTTAGGAAAAGCAGAAACCTCAGTTTCTCGTTGGTGCAGCACAAATGTTGTCCGGTTCAAACACTTTTACAGAGCTAGGAAAGTATGCACTACCGAAACACTAGAGGAAGAATTACGATTACTGAAAGGTATTGTGCTCCAATAACTATTCGGACACGTTTGTCGAACATCTCAGCCAATCGCACGTCCACAACGAGGCCTAACTTACCATATGGAAGAAGACAGTTTTTATTGGATTATCCTACAATGACAAGGACCTAACAATAAGCTTAAAAAGAAGTGTCGAACTGGGTTTACGTCGGGCCTATAACTCCACCTAGCCTGGTCTCGTTGCGCACAGCAGAAGCGTGCCATTGCCACTAACCAAAAACTCCGATCCTGTTCTTTTGATCAATCACTGTGTGCATTTGTTCATCTACAGCTGTGGGACACGTACACTGGGAGGCCATACAAACGGCTGAAGAAACGGGCCATAGATCGTTTACCAAACTAGTTATGCCAATCAGTGAGCCAAGTTTTTTCATATTCTCAATGTAGGGATTACTGATGAGTAGTCAGGGCTTTTGTTGTTTGCCAATCGAATATCGTTTTCATTCCGGTGTAGCTTTCGCATCCATATGTGACTTTAAACGGTTTATTTCGTAACTAGCATCATGTTTGAATTTCTCTGTTTTTATAGCTAATCATCGCATCATCGTCACAACCGTAAATTGAATTTGTCTATGTATCTGTAATAATAAACATTGCTGAACAGGTTGATTGAAATCTGTCTCCTCAACTTGACTGGTAGCAGGATTATCGTTTGGATTGATCATTCTTGAAAATGTCGGGCAACCTGAATGTTATTACGTTTCAAATGGTATTTAAATTGTTGATCAGCGACGCCGTTGTCGACGGGCTAGCTTGAGGAGCACCTGATTCGTAATTCAAATTTCATTAGGTGCAAGGGCATGCGCACGTGATAGGCTTTTACAAAGAGGAAACCTCACCGTAAGTTGTCTGTTCGATAAGAATCGGTTAGTTAATCTTTTTAAACGTGAAGTGTGGGAGTGGATATGAAGAGTTTCCAGTTTATTTCTGAATTTGTCCCTTTGATTAGATTCAGTGGAAATTGATTTAAAGAAGAATATACGTTTATCATGCCGCAAAGTAATGAAACCACGCGAAATAATATCATCAAGTCGTAGGTTACTTGGAACACTTTATGCTTGTCCTTGTGAACCACTTCTCAAGGGTAACTTTGTCTGGCACAGCCAACTGGTTTGAATAGTTATTTCAAATTCAGCCTACTAGTTTTATCGTTCTAAACACTCAGCAGTTGTTTACTTTTGGGAACATAAAAAATATGGATTGAACATTACCCACAATTGATCGCAACTGTCGTATTCCCATAGACTATTCCAGTCGGCCCCTTTTGGAAAACAAGCATTAGACTCGAATTTCCCTCTCATCAGGGCTCGTCAATAATGCCACAGACGAGACTAGAAATGGGAATGCGACAACTGTGATCATTTGTGGATGTTCAGTTTGTATGAAAACCAGAATCCCTCACTACTCATCAATTTTTAAAGTATGCAATACAGTCACTGTAGTTGTACTGGCTAACTGATGACCGTTGACTGTGTTTCTTGATTACAATGAAGCCTACGATTAGTTTTAGGGACTTAGACAAGTAGGTCGCTTTGATTAGGTTTGACCAAATACTATAGACGACTTTGATCGAGTTACTGATAACAATTAGGAAGAACATCAGTAACGCAAGATGATTTGACATAAGCAGTTTTTGATGAATTTTCAAAATTTACCGGAAGCACATTACCGGTTTCGTTGTTATTGCCACATATGAGATATGCCTGTGAAGGATTTAAATTGGGTGAACTCATCGGTGCGAGGTCAAGCAATGATTCGCGGAAGCCTACACACAGCTAATAAACATCGGTCACTGGAGCAAGCTGGCATATCAGCACAGTGACCAATCCGGATGACACTTCAGAGTAGCATCTGATTTTGTTATGCTGAGCACTGAGTGAAACGAGTTGCTTACTTGTGTCACGCGTTAAAACCGGCCAATAGAAAAGCTGAGGTTTCGGGACCAGCTGTACATCTTCAACTCAATGAAACTGAGATTGCTTAGTGCTTAGTTTTCAACTGTGCGTGCCGCGTGATCTTTGACCATGTCTTTATGTAGAAACGGCAAGTATCGATATTTTTAGTTAACACCTCACTTGCGAGTTTGTTTTGTCAGTTACTTCTACACCGATATGTGAACTCCACTGAGTCCGAGGCAATCGGCTTAACCAACCCGCAACTGGGTTATAAACCACAAACTTCTTTTTTGGTTGTAATCTATACAATCCGTCCACATTTGTTGAACAGATTCCGTTCACTGAACACACTAAGGACCAACCTCTTTGCTAAGCAGCATCAAATTAGTCTGCGTAGTTTACCGTCGTACCCAAGCTGGGATTGCAACAGCTTACGTGACCTATACGTCAGTTTACTCATTTGTTTTGCGTTTATACTTATGTTTTTTCTTATCTTGTGTCTCTCACATTGTCACCAATGTATTCTGCAGCGTCATTTAAAACAGTCGCTTTTCAAAGAGTCGATGACAACTTAGTCAAATTGGTTTTATCTTCCAGCTTCAAGTGGGAAACCATATACGGTTTCGAAGAATTTTCACTCGAGATGCTTTTGCTACCGCCAAGACTTATTGTAACAGTTTCTTCCTGTTTTAGCACGAATCCACAATGTTTTCTAATGGAAACTGTTCGCAAGGTTGATGGCTCTCTCTTCCAAAACAACTCGCTACTATTATCTGTGACCTCAACTTTTATGCTGCATGCTCACAAAACCTTGATTGTTTGCTCGTAAACCATCCGTTTGAACAATTCTACTCCTTCAGTAAGAAAACATTTTTAAGAAGCGTCTGAAGAAAAGGTGTGGCTTTATCTAAATTGTATTTGCTTTTTGTCTGGTAGTCTTCCGTTTTTGATTATCGACTACTTGCCTACATATTCTCCCAGTGTGCGGCTTCTCCAGGGCTCCTCCCAGATGAATGCATGAGCCTATTCTCTCTCTGGAGTCCTTTTCAAGATACACTACTTTTCTCCCCAATATATGACGTGTACGAACTCGAGAGATTTTGTTAACTATCTGTAGTCAAGATGCACAGGGAATGAACACATTGTTTTTACTGCCATCACAATCAAGTACCCATATGAACAATGGGTCTTGACAGGCTAACAGAGTGCGGGGATGGCCAAGACAGATCCAAAGCTTGAACAAAACGTTTCTGGACGCACAGAAGTGGGTTATACAGGCGAGTTCAAGTAGCTTTTGCTGTGGACAGAATCCTACGCCTCACAGCCATCGACCGGGTGGCCTAAACTCGGTAGATTGTACGAAATGCATACGTCACATCAACAGAGTGATTCGAATCCACCAGGTGCGGTAGTATGGCATTGTTGACAGATTTCGTTATTCCACTGGTGAGCCAAGCTGGGTGGTGTTCCCGGACCCGTTCAGATAGGTGTCTGGTCGTGTAGCCAACAGAACTGGTACCCCAGGAACAAAGGAATGAGTATACACAAAACAAGACTACAGAAACAGACACTATCTTTTAGGCGTGGGCATGAAACCGAATTGGACGTAAAGTTGACACGTAACTTAGCGGCGTAAAATGATGTATTAACTGTACTTGTGAGTCCACGCGGGATAATTTCGACCAGCATATCGGCTTTGAAAGGTAATCCCATTTGTACGATTTTCCTTTACACTAGGTGCAGCTGGTCTCCTTCATCTCGCTGTAGCATGGCTCTGTCTATGAACTTTTCCGGGTAGCTGTTTTGTATGAATATCGTATGTATGAACGCCACTTCCTCAGTAATGGTGTCATTTATGCAAGTTTGCGTGGCTCTGCTCGTCAAACAGTTAATTAGGTTTCTTTCTAAAGCGAGTGATACGAAACTATTGAAGTGAATTTGTGGTGGATTATGAAACCGGAGATGCGAATATTCCAACACTCGGCGGAATACCTCAACGTGGAGGAAGTATGTCTAATAGCCCACAGCGAGCGGATCGGAGACAACATGGGCGACCGGACAAGCCATCGAGATCGGACCAACGGACGAGGAATGGCAGGTGACCCCTCCCCCCCTCCCCCCCTCCCCGACTGAAGGCGTTGGTCACACACACAGACCGGACAGAAGTGCACACGACATGGGAGCGAAAAACGAGGGTGTTGTGGACTGGGATTGTGATTCGTAAACGCGAGCGCGCGCGTAGCATGGCAACCAGCGAGTTGGACAATAAAGATTGTGCTCTATTGAATGCCTTTTCGTTACGAATGTACTGACCATTCCAAGTATCCTTTCTGTGTATCGCACGCTGAATTGAACCATCAGTGCGGCGACGTAAATGCTTAAGTGGCTACTCATTTCGGAGTCCAACGAAAATTGCAAATGTTGGTGTGCGGAGTTGAATGTGGCTAAGATGTCAGTAGGATTTACGCTATTATCGAGTACGCAAAGGATGTCATCAACGTATCTCTTATAAAAATTGCATTGGCCTACCGCTGAGCTCAGTTGTTGGTTTTCCAATTTCGCCATGAAGATATCTGCAACGACGATCTCATTGCGACATCGTTTTTTTGTCAATAAATTCCTTCATTGAACCTAAACTGTACGTTGTAGGTGCGCAGACAAAGTAATTGCTTGAGTTCGACCGATGGTATCTGAATATCTGTCACTACCCTTGATATACTCACACAGGTAATCTGTGGTCTCCTTTAGTTGAACATTGATAAACAAGGGTGCGACATCGAAAGAAAACATTGATTACTCATTTAAATAGGTATATTTAGTTACATTTACAAAATCAAAGGAGTTGTGTAAGCTGTGCATTGAAAGTTTCCGACAGACGGGATCAATTATTTGTTATGTCTGCACTACTCACTGAAGTGAGAACTGAAGGGATACAGGAGGAACCTTGTGTATCCTGACTGAGCCAGCACGAAGGTGTGTTACATGTAGCAATGAATAGAGTTTAGAGCGAACGGATCGATGAACCAATATCAAGCCGATGAGGAAAGGACAAAGCATGTCTGGGCGCATGTGACCTTTGCAACCGACAGGTGTGAAATGGGACGGTGCACTTGAGTGAGCGATTGTGTGTTTGTGTGTGTGTGTGTGTGTGCATGCACATGCAGGTACGTAACATAGATGGACCGTACACCTCTCCTCGTTAAACAAAGAAAATGTCATATACACGATCGCCTATAGGGATTTGTCTGAAATCTCTGGATTGGGGGACGTGTGCGTCTTGAATGTCTTCTTTCAGGACTGCTCTCCGGTGGTGGTACATTAGGTTGTTCAGGTTCGAGCGTTTTTGTTTTTGGTAAAGAAAATTTATCAAATAGTATATCTAGCGGCAGTTCATAATCGTCACTTACGTAGTTGTCACCTGTTGTGTATCTGCGTTCGATATGATTGACATGTTTTCTGGCTGTGTCTGCCTGACTGTCCACTGCGTATAGAACGTGACCGATTCTCGTTCTCACGGTTCCTGGGACCCAAGGATTAGGTTGCTGCCTGAAGTCACGAATATACATCAAATCAACAGGGCGAAATACGCGCATACGAGTCCCATGGTGTCGAGTAAATTGGTTTTCCATTTTGTGGTTAGGTTCGTTCGAAACGGTTGATGGGAGCATGACATATAACGGAGCTCGCATCTTCCGTCCCAGGAACGCTTCTGTTGGGGATTGGTTGTTAGGCAGTGCTTGATTTGACGTTGATCAATATGTTCGCAGAAATGTGTCTAAGATTTCTGATACACGCCCTTCACCGTGTAGTTTTATCAAACACCTTTTGAACGTGTCGACAAACCGTTCCGCTTGTCCATTTGATTGAGGGTGATAAACTGGGCTACGCATGTGTTGCACGCCCAATGAACGACAGAAGTAGAGAATTCACCTGACATAAACTGTGGTCCATTGTCGCCAACAATCGTTTCAGCAATCCCAAACTGTGCGAAATAGTGATTGAGACACTTTATTGTGGAATCTGTCGTTAGATTCTTTCACATGAAAATTTCCGGCCATTTGGAGAAGGAGTCAACAATAATGAGATGATACTGATTATCAATGGGCCCTGCATAGTCAACACGTATACGTGCGCCAGGAGCAGAAGAGATCAGCCATGAATAGAAATCCACTTTGACAGGAGCCTTAGCTGCTTTGGCACAGTTATCGCACCGCCGTACTGGATGTTCAGTATGTTGATCTATATCAGGCGAATAAGCGTAACAACGTGCGACAGACTTCCTCCGCCTCGGTGTAGCTGATTTAGAACTCTGTTTTGAAGCGTGCCCGGTACCACTATTCTGTCTCTAAACATTAAGCAACCATCGACTTGCGTTAAAGCATCCTTGCAGTGGTAAAATGGCTTATGGTCTGAATTTGTAATGACCTGTGGCGAACCATTTCGCAGGAAAAATAAAGTGCACTGAAGACAAGGATCTGCGTGAGTATGTTTTTGTATCTCACGAAAGGTGACGTGAAGGTGGCGAACGGAATCTGTGAACGTAGATTTAACTTCTGCATTGACATCCACGGAGGAAATAACGGTATCTTCAGATGTCTTAGCACGAAATCTGTCAGCGATGAGTCTAGATAACGCGTCCGAATTTCCAAAACTGGTTGTTCTTACACGCTGAATCGTAAAGTTATATCCGATTAAAATTGTTGCCCATCGTTGCAAACGATTTGCTGTGTGCACTGGAATGCCCTTCTTAGTGCCAAAAATAGAGAGCAATGGTTTGTGATCGGTGCACAATGTAAATGTTCGACCATGCAACATTTTATGAAACTTTTTGATTGCAAAAATTATAGCCAATCCTTCTTTTTCAATTTGACTATAGTTTCTTTCCGCTGGAGTCAACGTGCGTGAAACGTGACTAACTGTCTTTTGACTACCAGGAGGAAAACGATGCTACAAAACCGCTCCGATTCCATAATCATAGGCATCAGCTGCTACAACAATTGGTAATCTAGGGTCATAATGTGTTAACGCAAGGTCCGACAACAACACACTCTTGATGCGCTCAAAAGCTGATTGACAAGTCTCAGACCATGCCCACTTAGCATTGTGTTCCAAAAGTCCATTCAAGGGTGTTCGTAAAACATGCATATTTGATACAAAATTATTGTAGTATTTGACGAGACCTAGAAATGACTGCAATGTGACTTTATTTGTCGGGGCCGGTAGGTGTTTAATAGCCTCTATTTTCGTCTATGAATCTCTCAGGGTATCCATTTCCCTGATACCCGAACCAGATTATTGGTGAAACTCGACTCAACACAATCCTTCTCCTTGCAGAAGCTGACTTCTGAATATCTGCGATTGGTGAATCTGAAGTAGGATTCACAAATGCTACAGTCATCAGAGACACGCGATGTGACAATGGTTGAAAAAGTCACAAGGACGCAATCACAAGCAAGCAGTCAGTCAGGAAACACGGGTTGGCAACGACCACCACTGGCCTGTTTGCACTGCAGTGAATGACATTTCGTACGGTTTTGTCGTTTTCGGTCGCATAAGCGGCGAGAGTGTGGCCGTTTCGAACCCAAAGAAAGTTGATTTTACAACTGGTAGAAACCAGTTCCAGAATCGTTTCAGAAGGCAGTCAAATGTCGTATTTTCTATCTCTGATAATGCCAATTATAAGTAGAGCAAATTTTCTGACTATGTTGATCAATAATTCTCCGGTAACATTACAACTCGATACTGCGTCGGATGTAACCATAATTCCTCGCACAACACGGCACAAAAATAAGAAACCCATTTACCAACACATAGGACGTATCACACGCAATGCACCTGACCACCCAATCGCCTTTATTGGAGAAATCAAATGTGAGTTCATATTTCGCTATTTACATTGTACCACTGCGTGTTAGATCGCAGACCCAAATGACCTGAATCAATTAGAAACTGATTGGATAGGACAATTACGCTTGTGGATACCATGTTGAATGGACTGGCATACGCTTTGGCCTACATGGACGATATCATCATCGCTAGTCCATCTACTGAAGTTCATCAGGTACATTTAGACGAAGTTTTCAGCCAAATAAGAACATACGGTTTCAGCCTTCGCATCGAAAAGTGTTCATCTTTTACGCATCGCATTGCCTATCTTGGATCAATCGTTGACGGAAACGGTCGTCGCCCGGATCCATCGAGAATAGAGGTCACGTATGGTGCCGGAATGCAGATTTTTGTCTATGAATCTCTCAGGGAAATGGATACCCTGAGAGATTCATAGACGAAAATAGAGGCTATTAAACACCTACCGGCCCCGACAAATAAAGTCACATTGCAGTCATTTCTAGGTCTCGTCAAATACTACAATAATTTTGTATCAAATATGCATGTTTTACGAACACCCTTGAATGGACTTTTGGAACACAATGCTAAGTGGGCATGGTCTGAGACTTGTCAATCAGCTTTTGAGCGCATCAAGAGTGTGTTGTTGTCGGACCTTGCGTTAACACATTGTGACCCTAGATTACCAATTGTTGTAGCAGCTGATGCCTATGATTATGGAATCGGAGCGGTTTTGTAGCATCGTTTTCCTCCTGGTAGTCAAAAGACAGTTAGTCACGTTTCACGCACGTTGACTCCAGCGGAAAGAAACTATAGTCAAATTGAAAAAGAAGGATTGGCTATAATTTTTGCAATCAAAAAGTTTCATAAAATGTTGCATGGTCGAACATTTACATTGTGCACCGATCACAAACCATTGCTCTCTATTTTTGGCACTAAGAAGGGCATTCCAGTGCACACAGCAAATCGTTTGCAACGATGGGCAACAATTTTAATCGGATATAACTTTACGATTCAGCGTGTAAGAACAACCAGTTTTGGAAATTCGGACGCGTTATCTAGACTCATCGCTGACAGATTGCGTGCTAAGACATCTGAAGATACCGTTATTTCCTCCGTGGATGTCAATGCAGAAGTTAAATCTACGTTCACAGATTCCGTTCGCCACCTTCCCGTCACCTTTCGTGAGATACAAAAACATACTCACGCAGATCCTTGTCTTCAGTGCACTTTATTTTTCCTGCGAAATGGTTCGCCACAGGTCATTACAAATTCAGACCATAAGCCATTTTACCACTGCAAGGATGCTTTAACGCAAGTCGATGGTTGCTTAATGTTTAGAGACAGAATAGTGGTACCGGGCACGCTTCAAAACAGAGTTCTAAATCAGCTACACCGAGGCGGAGGAAGTCTGTCGCACGTTGTTACGCTTATTCGCCTGATATAGATCAACATACTGAACATCCAGTACGGCGGTGCGATAACTGTGCCAAAGCAGCTAAGGCTCCTGTCAAAGTGGATTTCTATTCATGGCTGATCTCTTCTGCTCCTGGCGCACGTATACGTGTTGACTATGCAGGGCCCATTGATAATCAGTATCATCTCATTATTGTTGACTCCTTCTCCAAATGGCCGGAAATTTTCATGTGAAAGAATCTAACGACAGATTCCACAATAAAGTGTCTCAATCACTATTTCGCACAGTTTGGGATTGCTGAAACGATTGTTGGCGACAATGGACCACAGTTTATGTCAGGTGAATTCTCTACTTCTGTCGTTCATTGGGCGTGCAACACATGCGTAGCCCAGTTTATCACCCTCAATCAAATGGACAAGCGGAACGGTTTGTCGACACGTTCAAAAGGTGTTTGATAAAACTACACGGTGAAGGGCGTGTATCAGAAATCTTAGACACATTTCTGCGAACATATTGATCAACGTCAAATCAAGCACTGCCTAACAACCAATCCCCAACAGAAGCGTTCCTGGGACGGAAGATGCGAGCTCCGTTATATGTCATGCTCCCATCAACCGTTTCGAACGAACCTAACCACAAAATGGAAAACCAATTTACTCGACACCATGGGACTCGTATGCGCGTATTTCGCCCTGTTGATTTGATGTATATTCGTGACTTCAGGCAGCAACCTAATCCTTGGGTCCCAGGAACCGTGAGAACGAGAATCGGTCACGTTCTATACGCAGTGGACAGTCAGGCAGACACAGCCAGAAAACATGTCAATCATATCGAACGCAGATACACAACAGGTGACAACTACGTAAGTGACGATTATGAACTGCCGCTAGATATACTATTTGATAAATTTTCTTTACCAAAAACAAAAACGCTCGAACCTGAACAACCTAATGTACCACCACCGGAGAGCAGTCCTGAAAGAAGACATTCAAGACGCACACGTCCCCCAATCCAGAGATTTCAGACAAATCCCTATAGGCGATCGTGTATATGACATTTTCTTTGTTTAACGAGGAGAGGTGTACGGTCCATCTATGTTACGTACCTGCATGTGCATGCACACACACACACACACACAAACACACAATCGCTCACTCAAGTGCACCGTCCCATTTCACACCTGTCGGTTGCAAAGGTCACATGCGCCCAGACATGCTTTGTCCTTTCCTCATCGGCTTGATATTGGTTCATCGATCCGTTCGCTCTAAACTCTATTCATTGCTACATGTAACACACCTTCGTGCTGGCTCAGTCAGGATACACAAGGTTCCTCCTGTATCCCTTCAGTTCTCACTTCAGTGAGTAGTGCAGACATAACAAATAATTGATCCCGTCTGTCGGAAACTTTCAATGCACAGCTTACACAACTCCTTTGATTTTGTAAATGTAACTAAATATACCTATTTAAATGAGTAATCAATGTTTTCTTTCGATGTCGCACCCTTGTTTATCAATGTTCAACTAAAGGAGACCACAGATTACCTGTGTGAGTATATCAAGGGTAGTGACAGATATTCAGATACCATCGGTCGAACTCAAGCAATTACTTTGTCTGCGCACCTACAACGTACAGTTTAGGTTCAATGAAGGAATTTATTGACAAAAAAACGATGTCGCAATGAGATCGTCGTTGCAGATATCTTCATGGCGAAATTGGAAAACCAACAACTGAGCTCAGCGGTAGGCCAATGCAATTTTTATAAGAGATACGTTGATGACATCCTTTGCGTACTCGATAATAGCGTAAATCCTACTGACATCTTAGCCACATTCAACTCCGCACACCAAAATTTGCAATTTTCGTTGGACTCCGAAATGAGTAGCCACTTAAGCATTTACGTCGCCGCACTGATGGTTCAATTCAGCGTGCGATACACAGAAAGGATACTTGGAATGGTCAGTACATTCGTAACGAAAAGGCATTCAATAGAGCACAATCTTTATTGTCCAACTCGCTGGTTGCCATGCTACGCGCGCGCTCGCGTTTACGAATCACAATCCCAGTCCACAACACCCTCGTTTTTCGCTCCCATGTCGTGTGCACTTCTGTCCGGTCTGTGTGTGTGACCAACGCCTTCAGTCGGGGAGGGGGGGAGGGGGGGAGGGGTCACCTGCCATTCCTCGTCCGTTGGTCCGATCTCGATGGCTTGTCCGGTCGCCCATGTTGTCTCCGATCCGCTCGCTGTGGGCTATTAGACATACTTCCTCCACGTTGAGGTATTCCGCCGAGTGTTGGAATATTCGCATCTCCGGTTTCATAATCCACCACAAATTCACTTCAATAGTTTCGTATCACTCGCTTTAGAAAGAAACCTAATTAACTGTTTGACGAGCAGAGCCACGCAAACTTGCATAAATGACACCATTACTGAGGAAGTGGCGTTCATACATACGATATTCATACAAAACAGCTACCCGGAAAAGTTCATAGACAGAGCCATGCTACAGCGGGTTGAAAGGGACCAGCTGTAAGGAATATTGCACGGAACCGAACTGCAAAACGGTCTGTGTTTTGCTGGTCTGCCTTGTTAACAACGCAGTGAAACATCACAGTCGACTGTTTTCAGATGGCAGGCTGAATTAGAAAGTGATTGTTGACCAGGTTGGCATTTCGGTCCTGGCGTACAAACACAGTAACCGAGCACACCCACTATTGTTGACAGCCAATCTATCAACTGATGTCAGTTTCAGCTGATTAGAAAAGGCCAGCGTTGTTTGTTTCATGACAGTTTGGAGATGTTTTCGAGCAGTGATCAGTCTTATCCCGTGGACACTTGGAGATGAACCTTGTTATTTGGCTTAAATTTTCTTGACTACATTCGATTAGTGTATGCTCTGAATTCAATTATGTTGAATAGGGTTCTCCATCCTTACTTTTGATATCGTCTGGTATCTTTAGCTTTCACCTCAACCAAGAATCTCCACGAAGTGACACATCAGAACACTGGTGGGCCGATCCGGCTGAACTTCGCATATTCCCAAAACCCTCGGATTCGTTGCCGCATCTGCTCCAGGGATCCGCCAGTGATGTATCCACAGCTTCTATCGTTTGGTGGGATTTGGTCCGTCTCTATCGTTCGCTCGGGCGATTCGATGATGTGATCGGATGGCTCCGAGATCGATGGGTTGAAGGAACCCCACTGCTCCGCCGTATTGGATATGCTCTGGTGAACATTGGCTTACCGAATTACACAGCCGCTCGTCTGGCGTTTGAGGAGGTGGCTTACTTTTTGTTATATGTTTCCTCGGACTTTGTTTGATCACTTATTGCTCCTTGGTTTCTGGATTTTTACGGAGAGCATCGGTTTCGCGAGTTATGTAATCATCAGCGCTGATAGCAGTTTATTAAGTAAGGTGAATATACTCGGTTTAGTCATGAGAAGCGCGTAGCAAACAAGCTTGTTTTCAGTGTTCCATCATCAGGCAAAATACAACACTTATATATAGGTTCAACAGGGGTAGTACATCAATAAGATGAGGGGTGGTAATTATCAGTGTCAAGTTAGTCAGACTCCAATTATGCAACGCCATCATCTTGGGTTGTGAACGTTTTTTGACAAATCGGTAGTCTTACGTAACGTGCGCTTACAACCTAAGTTACTGGTGTTAAATAAATGGACTTAAGGGGTCTGACTAACTTGGCATTGATAATTACCATCCCTCATTCTACTGATGTACTATTCCTGTTGAACCCATACACACATGTATTTAGTCTGATGATGAAACACTGAAAACAAGTAGTGTAAAAGCTGTTCATACGGATACTTTATTTCCCGAAAACTACGTAACAAAGTTGAGTAGATAATTGGAGTTAACATGTACCCTTAGTACTGACGAAGAGAATGGGGGAGTCATCTAATACACGGAGTCTTTGGCAAATCTGATAACGTGACCGTATGGTTTAGACGGTGTGCGTACACAAACACATACCAGCTTACCTTGTAAGAATTAGTCAGCATCTTTGAGACAGTGTTTTTTCTCCGGTTGACCCAGGAGAATAATGCTAACATCAAAGTGTGCTCAGTGTCAAGTGTTATTGTTTGTGTGTTATTGTTTCAAGTTGAACATCACCCACAATTGATCGCAGCTGTCGCATTCCCATAGACTTTCCAGTCGGCCCCCTTCGAAAAGAAGCACTTTCGCTTGTGAGTAATGATTGTTTGCTTTTCAGTTTCAAACAAGGGGATCCCGCGCTGTTTTTTTATTGCAAACCGAGATCAGTCGTAGCTTTGTTGTGTATTTCTACATGTGATTTGAATAGTTCTTGGATCGTGCGGTTATGTCTATTTCATTCCACTTTGATTGAACATGACAACCTCTGGAGTTATCGACTTCGGTGTTTGGCAGGTTACACATCAGCTAATTGGGTCGGATGTATCCAATAACAACTTTCGACAGTTACTTGACGGTGGACCACAACACTTCAAGATATGCTGTGGATTGGCGTGTTGTTCTGTTCGTGTTCAGCACATCCCAGACTGGTATCGGAACGTTAGTTTCTATAACAATGTGGTCAACTGTCTAAACACAGAGTGCATTCCAGATTAGTTGAGTAGCTTTTTTATCCAGTGCTTGAGAGAAATCGAAGTCATTATTATCAAGCCTGACATACTCCCTCAATATTAACGAATCTGCTTATCTTCAGGTAGTCAGAGCTATGACAAGAATAATGTATATCTGGAGGTATGAATAGTTTCAATTGTATCATTGTATTTGACTGAATATTTTTGAGACAACCTACTGTGGTTGTGTACCAGCAAAGCTTGAGTGATGTCTGTGTGTAATCTTATGGTCTCATCCTCGTCAACAAAATGGCAGTGACTGATACCGCTTGCAATACTTCCAGGACGACGATACTTAGATGGAACAATTATCATGTTTCACGATTTCAGTCTCTGTCACAGATCAGTGACTGGATGCTAGTAGATTAGAAATGTAGTTGTTTTTCCGAAGTAATGGAGTCAGTCTTATTCCACTTCTCAACCTGGAGTGACTGTAGTGGCTGTGGTTCATCGAGCCCTATGTTTGTCTGACATGGATGACTCTGCCTATGTGACGATCTCGCGTGGGTTGTTACGCTACACAGTCCACCACACCACTTCATAAGATAGTCTGTGTGTGCTTACATCTTTTGACGTTGTAAACGATGATCAGGCTGCTATTCTTTTTAACACAACTGCACTTCCAAATGCTTTCGTATTATGGATATTTGGAAAGTATGTTACATCAACTTGGGATGCGACTGCGATGAGCTTTCGACTAGCTGTCAAATTTTATCATGTAAGAACTGATCATCATTTCGACCGGTTTCATAAAACGGAGTGAACGTTCACACTGTGTGTAAAGGGGTTGGATTGGACAAACGCATCGATACGAAGTCAACCAGGGATTCGCGGAAGACAACGGTCAATCAGTGTCGACAAAGCGAGCAGACTGGCATGTCGGCGTGGGAACCAATCAGGACGGCACGCTGCTCCAGCGTCGGATTTTGCTATAACGAGTGTCGGATTAAAACAAGTTGTTTAAGTGCGTCATGTGTTAAAACAAACGAGCTACTAGCCAAGTGGAGCCGACCAATGTGAAAGCTGAAGCGACAGCACCAATTGTATTTCTTCATTTTACTGATACGTCTTGTCTATAAAATAACCAATAGAAACTCAATGAATCGAGATTTGCTTTGTGCCACGAAGACTGGTTTTTGCTTTCGTTCCGGGAGGCCGTGATTTTTCAACAATGTGAACGTTAGATAGCTCATCTGATTCGTACGACTACGAACGGGAAAAACAAGGTGCAATCGCATTATAAGACGGGACTATTGATATGTGTTAAAGCGTTAAATCTCATTTCCCCCTGAGTCGTAGGTTTTCCACAGCAATAGGATGAAGCACAACGAAAACGGACACGTGCAGAAACTATAAAATAGCACCTCTCTTTCACGAAAGACGCGAAGATGAATGAGTGCAGTACTATACAACTGCGACCACGGAACCTCATGAAACCACGCTCACTTCGCTATGAATGACCAATAAAATGTTGGGTTAAATAAACGCGTCATACGAATAGAACAAAGAGCACACAAATGTGTACGGTCAGCGGGAGATCAAGATATGGACCAGTGTGAGTCAAACACAACAAGGTTTAGGCGGTAAGATGGTTCGATTCACATAATCGACTTGGTGCAGGTTTCCTTTCTTTCCTGAAAACCTGGGCGCTAGGAATCCACCGAAAATTTTCTTTGGCTATTCGATGGGTTCTTCTCCATAACAGACTGGATAAGAATCACTAAACACTAGTAGTCATGTGCCGTGGTAAAGGCTGCCTTTCCTTTCTGTGATAAAAATTAATAACACCTTCGTGCGCGTTTCTATCTCTTGTGATTTTAAACGAGGTATTCCAATACGAGAAGGTGCAACTGTGATATTTGTTAGACTGTTAATGTGATGCAGGAAGTTTGGTTGATGTGAATTGACCGTCATTTACACTTGGTCAGAGTACAAATTCCAGTCCTGACAACTCTGACTTGAGTCTATCGTTTCCCTTCAACTGGGGGACCAGTTGGATACTCCATCTGGTGTGTGCCAGAGTTAGAATTGCTCCAAAAGCGCCAGGCAGATTTGACTACTCATCAGTAATATATGGTGGTGTTCAAGATAATCTTTCTTAGGCGGGTAGTGGTTTCCATGTTTGAACACTGTGTTGACAAATACAGAATCGAGGTGCTCTGGCCACTTTAGAAAACCTCTTCAAAAAAATACTGTTTGAACAATAAAAATCTTTGTTGTGTCAACATTCACCTGCTTCTCTTTGTGTATCAGTCTCTATGTCCTTGACTGTTTCCACTGATTTCAAGTTAAGTTCTCACAGCACCAGATTCCCACAGCTGTTTTGTTACACCATAATGACTGATATATTGCCTTTTGTATGTTGATTGGTGCGTTGTCCGTTCATTACACCTGTTAGGGCATCAATCGTATTATGAAACCTAGATGATATAGTATATCTCTGCTACTTTTTCTATAGCCGGCATATATATATATATATATATATATTGCGTTTAACTTCGTGTCAGTGCTACAATAAAAGGAAAATGATTAATGACGTCGGTAACGTTAGTGAGTCATAAAAGAACGAAATCAATCAAGAACAATTCAGAGAACACAGCGATTCATCGCATGGATATAGTTAAATGTGAATTTCTGCCTGGCCTAATTCTGTCTCCAACAAAAAGTAAAAGCCAAGAGTTTCTTATTAAACCAATTACGAACGTCAACGTTTCGATCTTCTGAACTTCAGTCAGTTAATGATCATCAGACTGTAGTTTCTATATCTCTTCCATTTTATGATTTCCTCCATCACTTATGGTTGCCTCTGTATCACCTTTGCATGGTTGGATGTCAGTTTAAAATGACTCATGTGGTTTCTTTGGCATCGTCCTACTTGAGTTTCTGTCGAAACTAAGTAGTTCATATTGGTACGAGAGCAGAGAATGAGGACACATTGAAGTCAATACTGCACGAGGACTAACAAACATTCCAGTCAAATCAGGCCAGTGACCTGTCACTGTACATACACGGACAGTGTTCGTCTAAATTTGGATGTTTTGTGTGTCACATCTCGACATTATCTGAATATGTTCCGGCTATCGTCGTCCGTTAGCGCCTACTGACCCGACTTGATCAGAAGGCTTGTTAGGGTAAATCCTCGCATAGTGTTGGTACTTCTGTATGATGTATCTGTTTACGTGAGAGTCATATAAATATTGGCCAATATCAGATAAACTCCTTGGATCAGGTTAAACTGACGTTGACGGATTCAGCAATGAGACTCAGACATATCGAAATCGAAAAAGTATTGTCCAGCTCGAGACAGTCAGCCAGCTAACGAGGCGGTGTGCTGTGCGTTGATACATGTGAGCTATTTTGCTCAATGGTTTGCAATATGCGCTTGTTCCTAATATACACATGCATCCCTCGGCATCACTAAGTCGATATTTCTACCGATGGCCTTCTGATGCCTCGGAGGAGTCGGTGGTCGTAGGCGGAAACTTTGTAGCCATCAATCGGTCGGGTTAGCAAGGTATCACGTTCTTTGAATTCTAACGAGTTTTATGTAGCAAGTTTAGTACATTTCGTTTTAATCATACAAATTTTCATTACTTTATCTCCGTTTCAAACCCTTAGATCTTAGAAACAACACAACTTTGGGATGACTGCCCTCCGTGCATGGACTCGGGTCTACAATCGCTTTGTCGTGATGGTCTGCTGACATGTCTAGATCATATGACACATTGGGAAGATTTGGACCAGCTGTCTGCTCGTAACATGAAAACCTTAGCCATTGACATCTCCTCTCGTGATTCCAACCCTTCAGTGGAATTCTCCAATCCCGACCAAATACCGTTTTCATCCATATGGCGTAGGTGATAGTTTTGTCCAACAAATGTTTCATCTCTGTTGTCACTACTTATCTTAGCGCAGTCTGGGCCCATGAAACAATTTCTGTTGTTCTTTATCTCCTCCAATTTGATGAGCGTTAATATTATGCCATCGAACAACGCTGCGTCTTTAAGATTTCGGATTGGCCGACCTACAATGATAACCTCAATTTCAGCCATTTTCGTGAGTCTTGTTAAGTTAGCACCGAAATACAGCTCAGCAGCCGAGTTGGCGTTAGCTTTGATACCGATGCGGCTTGTGGTGTGTATTCTGACATACTGAAATATGCCTAATCAGCATGTCGATGTCTGCTGAATAAATAAGGCTAGTAGGGTGGCTGTATAGTTTTGTTGCAGTCAGATTTCCTATTTTTATCTAATCGTTTTTCGATAAGGGTTTTTTAGATGTAGTTTGCTTACCGTTTTCTATTGGGCCACGTTTAGTTGTTGTCATGACTAACCACTGTCGACTTAATGATATGAAAGATAGATTCACTAGCTGTATACTTTTGTGGCAAGACATGCGTACTATTTTCTTTCTGTAAACTATAATAATACATAAACAACTTACGGTTTTTTGCTATTCAATAATTTGTAAATTTGATTAATCTGATAAGTCTTTACTTAACCAGCTACTACACCACCGTGTTTCTCTGAGAAACAATTTATCGTTTGAACAAGCCACGAATCTGATCCACACGACCGATCATTATTGTAAGCAACTTATTGTTTGGTGATTGCCTCCCTTTCTCAGTTGTGAATATGATCGGAATGTAACAATGTTGTTCAAATCGCTATGTTCGTTTACCAACGAGCAACCATTCATAATGTTATTTCTTTGGATATGCATAATGATATAACGCGCCTTTTCTTGCCAAAACGTTCTATTACGGCTTGACTGCTAGACTTTGGTCCCGGCTATGCGGCTTCACCCAATCTACTTGCGCGGAGTCAAGAAGAACACGACGGCGGGAAAACACGCTGTATTGCCGATGACCAGTTCGACAAATGAATGAAATGCCTGTAAATATATAGCATGAAATAGTGGCCAAATATGGCCATTTACGCGTTGAACCACTGTCCGCTTGTTTAGGCCACTTCGTGGCCAAGTAGGGCCTATTCCATAGGCGTTGCGCTCTGACTGGTTCCTCGGGCTAGCCTGACACCCACGCTTACTTGCATGTATACTTCCTAGCGGGACACCCACGCTCACTTTCACACCTCCTGCTAGTTGGTCCGACGTGCCCCTCAGTGCTTTGCTGATATCTGATTTCATTAGCCGTCACCAATGTCCTGACTAGATTGTTTGGATGAATTTGCCTCCTAACACATAAGCATCACATTTATGTATTTGATGACCGTTTACTACTCTTTGTTTTTCGATTTCTTGTAACATATCTTAAAATGAAGACTTCCGTTTGTTTTTACTCTTCAGACTAAAATGAATCATCAGACGGACTGTAACTTCCCCACTGAGTTTTACTTATGTAATCTGCTTATAAGTATATGTTTCTTTAATTTAACAAAATGGAGACCTCCTTGACTTTGATGAGTCTGAAAATGGCTGTAAGTTCCTTGAAAGCTTCAATGTATTGTTCTGACTGTGAATGATGAGCCTTTTGTATGTGTTGTCAATCCTCATCAGTGGTTGATTGCCAAGGTTAGTGAATATTGACGGTATCCTACAAATCTCAAATTCCATTAACTCACTTTTCGATTTTTTGCTGGTTTCATACAAAATCTGATTGAAAAAAATGAGTTATCAAATCTATCCAATGTGTCCGCCTTCGTCTCGCTTTATCCACATGATACTGCTATGTTATAGTGTTATCAAATAGATTAGCTATCTACAAACAGTGATCTAATTCTGTACAAGTTGAAATGTTATTGCTGTTTCTGTGAACTTTATTTTCTGGTCATCTAGCTTCTCTTTACAATGAACCTTCGACGATAGAGAGCGTTCTACCGTTCCTATTTAGAGCACGACTTAAGCGCGTACAAGAGGCAATGATTCGTTCTCATTTCGAGGACTCGATGGACACCAGCAGTCTGGAAGCTAGTGGAATCGATCTCAATGATCTTGTTGAATCTGCACTTCAACATGACGGTGTACGTGCCATACTTGAGGTCAGTTTTGATAGATGTCTTCGTACTCTCATTTTGTACAATCTAAGCAGACTGTCAGTGGCATCTTGCTATCTTTTATGTTTACGGGATTTTTGTATTATGTTTTATCAGGAAGACTATCAACTAGTGCATATGCTCACCTACACAGCCGAATATACTTTATTGACTAAGTCGTCGACTGGTAGCCGGTGAGGGTTTGCACCCGGTAGCGTAACATCTAAGTGTTTCCGTAAACCAGCTAACGGTCCCTGGTGGTTGCCATCACTGCTGTCCGATGTAACTGTACCGTGGAAGCGACACCTGATTGTCTCCTTTCAGTCGGTTAAACTGTGTGGTTAGTTTCACAGATTATTATCTGTTTGTTCTCTGTCATGTGGTACAGACGGCCAATCATTGTTCAATGATCGAACAATCGAATGAAGTTAAATTGTAGAAGCATATTGTTTAGTGTCTGCTAGAGTTAAATTTCATGTATTCTGTTCGTACAGGAACACCTACCTAGTTTTGGGCGTTATAAATCGGGATTGTTTCAGACATGCTATCTGCCCTCGCACTGTTTATTTTGATTGTATTCATTTCGTCTTAGTACCTATTGAGATGCGAATGAAATAACCGTGCACGAGAAATTGCGCATCTCATTTGTAATCGTGTTCAGATCTAGAGTGGTTTTCTGTAGTGGAAGAGACGGACTATGTTCTATATAGTCAGCTGTACTGCACACTGTTATAGTGTTTTAGGCCCTCCGTAATACGCCTGTTAGGTATTCTTTGTCACGTAGTCGCGAAAGTCCACGTAAAATGTTCTCTTGAATACTCTTATTAACTGCACTCCGAATGACGTGGACGTTTTTCAACAAATTTCAAGACATATCCGTTGACTTGCAGTTCGCTTGCTCACTCCTACTGTCTTTGGTACATAGACTCAGAACTGTATATCGTTCTCTCTGTCGTGTCATCTGAGTTGCAGGCGGGGTACGAGAAACGGTCGTTAATCTCTTCCCCCCGTCAGCCTCAACTTGTGCTAGGCTCGATTTCAATCCCTTGAATAAATTGTTTGCATTCGTTAACTCTTCACCAGTGATCAGGATATCATCCATCTGGCACATGTACAACTCTGGTTTTGAAAAACTCACACACCATGTGCATTCCAGTTTTGAAGAAGTTAAAAGCGAGCCAGTTGTATTAATTGCGACACCATCCAGTTGTCGGAAAGGAGGTGCTTGAATATGGAATCGAAATCCACGTAGTCATAATGGCAATCGTATTGGCGACTTTTAGCTGTAATGCTTTTTTGATCATCAAGTGTGATACTGTTGGCAGCGACTGCACTACTTTTTCGCAGGGTGCATAAAGGCTTGTGACCAATACTTCCGTTGCCATCTCGATCAACTCGCCTAGCTCTATTTTCTCTTTCAGTTTGCATGGTTAGGTTTTTTTCAAATGTCTCTAGTTTCGTTTCACGATGACGTGGAACGCCGCTGGATTTGAATCGTTATCAAGTCAGCTGGCTTCCCATAATAATGTATGTTGTCTGTTGTTTCATCTGTGTGAACATGTGTATTTTCATTGTTATCTCAGATTGTTTCTCTTTGTGTGTTTCATAGGCACGTTTCACTGAAGAATTAAGTCTGTTCTTCTGTTGGAAGGGCGATTTCGTTCGTGCGAAATACTTTTGCGACCAGGCCTTCAATCACTGTGCCCTGGTACGTTGTTTTTCAACCATTCTTTGATTGCGTATTCATGTCCTCTATCTTGTCATTGTTGTATTTCTATAGTCAGTTTGCTTATATCACGCTTCGTAGTTCACTTCCGTAAGCATTTTCTTCGTTTTATTTCGTGCTACTTACAAGGAATTGGGAGGCAGCAGAAAACCCAATTCACATACTTCAATGGTCGAGCTATCTCGTCCACAAGTGCTCATGGAACTGAGTGAATTTACCGACCTAGCGAAAGACGACAGTGAGTCCTTTGTTATATTTTTACGCAGTCATTTAGTGTTTCTTGAACGTTGTACTCCGTCCCAATGAACTGTCCACGTGAAGGATTTTTCGTTAACCAAAGTTCTTTCTCGGTCTGTACGTCACTGTTTTTAAGGCTGCTCAACAAGTACTAGTACGTTTTATGTTTCCTACCTACTGCTTATAGGTTTAAATTTTGCAGCCCTATATAGCTTGGAGAGTATACTTTCGTTTTCTTACTATATTGATCTGTCGATGCGTGGAGTATGTCATACATATCCTTACGAAAACATTTCAAATAGGTTCACTAGCCCTGCATGTCTGTAACGAGATCTGAGTTCAGTATTCTCGTTTTCATAAAGAATTATGACCATCATACACATTTGTGAATGTTTTTTCATTGTTCGAGCCTGTCATACTCATAGCACGTGTATTTTCGACTGGATTGTTCTTATGCACACCTAAATCAACAGTGACCTTATGTTTGCCTATGAGCTTTAGAAAGGTTTATACGAACTGAACATCACTCACAAGTAGTTGTAGCTTCTGCACTCCCATATACTGTTCAGTCAGCCCCTTCAGTGGTAAGCTTACGCATTGTTGATGAGCTTTAAGAAACGCAAAATCCGAATACACTGCATCTTTTTGAAACGGGGTGGTGGGAAATTCTATGGGAATACTACAGCTGACATCATTTGTATGTGATTTTCGACTTTTAAGTGACCTTGTGCTTGGAAGTTGATTTTTATGTATACACTTGCAGTGACAAATAGTCAATCCTTTTTCAGTCCATGTCGGTGAAAGTAGTAGTCGATCGACTGAATGTTTTGTTCCCTCGTCTCACTTCAGATATAACCCTACATAGTATCCAGAATTTGGCTCAAACTTGGATTATTCGTTCGCCTCATCCCACTCTGAGCCCTTTATCAGTGTGGAACGATATTGTTTTGAACCGGTAAGATTACTGGATGGTTGTGATGGTTTCGAATGGATTTGGTGGTAACTAGACCTGTGTTTGCTTCTATTCAGTGTACACTCTGTTTGCTACTTGACCACTGCCTCGTGCATTTTCATGCACACCATTGAAGTCTGGTTCACTCTACGGTCACAATTCTATCACAGTTAACAAAATGTAACCATTTTGGTGGAAGCATTAAGTATGAAACGGCGTTTTTAGTCGTTTATTTTGTCTTATTCGTCTCCATTGAACCGTTTGACTGTTTGTTATGTGATGGTGGTGATGATGGCAGTGTCTCTTCGAGAATAAGGATCACATTATTGTTATCGTATTTGTGTTAGGTTACTTGTCCTGATATACAGATGAGCACACAATAGGCACTTGTTCCCAGAACAGTAGAGGCGGAATAGTGGATAAACTAACAAGGAAGAAGTTATCATATTTGAACAAGGAGATGTGAGTACACGTGAATAACTAGACGGACTCTTGAAGGATTGAAAAATCCTAGTTAACCATCTATATTTTGTTGTGTAGTGCAGATGTAAGCGGAACTGTATCAGATCACAGGCGGTCTAGAAGATTCATAAGGAGAGATCACCTCATATCATGGGCAGATTGCGGACTCGAACCTTATTCACACTGTCTCTGTCCACTGAGTGCAAACAAAGACAAAATCAGACATCGTGGTGTACATTGTTGATAGTGAGCATCATAAATAGTCGGTCTCATTGTAATTTTGAGTTATTTTAATCACAGCTCAGATACGGTCTGCTGCGGGTTGTATCCATCCAGACCGATGAAGTGCTAACAAGTCCCTCACTTGAGTCTCCGTCCCTTCTAAGCGTCCTTCCATCTGCTTCGCAAGTTTTTGAATTAAGGAACGTTATACACATGGTTTCTTTTTTATAGTTTTGTCATTCTGTGAGCATGCACACACAAGGAATGAAAAAAGTTGATTGACGATTTGTACGTGTTAATATTACTCCCCAGCAATTTGCAGTGGATTACTAGATTTACAGATTGAGACTAGGCTCCAGACGTTATGTGGTTTACCTGGTATCATGTTTTATACCTACGTACTGGGTGCTCACCATTATGCCTACTTCAGTGTGATAAGGGACTCCGTTTTTAACCCAATCATGGATTTCACCCTTTCAGCAACCATTCCTTGTTGATACCAACCACCATCATCCGTCCCATCATATAATTATTAACAAACTCGGTTCGCTTCATCTCATACGTTGCTCTTTCCCGCATGATGACCACGGAAACTGGTCGCTGCCAGAAGGTGGATGACGTACAAGGAACCCAGTACTGTTATACACATTGTAGAAGTCATCGTTGTAAGGGGTAGGTGAGTGGCCGTCAAAGGCTGCTTTTGAGGGAGTTCTCACAAAATTCCTCGCTGCAGGTGAAAAATCTTTATTACAGGAGTACTGTACATAGTATTTGTATTTGAGTAAATACAGCCTCGCTGTTTTTTTGTCATATCAGTGAACCGTTCTAGAAATGACACTACACTTTCTGAGGAAATTGCGCATATTTCACCCGATATGCCATCGGTGGTAGCGGATATCGTTATTTTTGCGTGTGAGCAACACTCTGGGAGTGATCATACAGTTCAGTGCACTTGTGATATCTACTGTAAGGTGGTCTATTCTTGCAAGTTAAAATAATCCCAACAATTTTGAGGTCAGTTCAAGGTTATACTTTCCAATTCAAAATTGGGCTTTTTCATCAGGTGAACTTGTCGTTTTGCGTTTGGTTTCAGATCACATGTCGGCTCATAATGCAAAACTACTTATATGAATGTAGGGTTTCTTCATTGCAGCCTTCGATAGCTCACTGTCCACCTCATCCTATAGGTGACATAAGTTTCTTGTCTGAAGCTTGGACCGACCAAAACATTTGTCGTTTCCACTTAACCTAACTTTTCTGTTCGTTTCAGCCTTTTCTATCTGATCATTCTATGCTCCAAGCTCAGCTCATGTGTATCCCCCGATGCAGACGATAATTCTTCTGCATGCGCACGTTTTCTCGACAAAACGGTTCTGAAGCTACGTATGGTCGAAGCAGAAGCTTCTATTGCACAAGCTCTTCCAGTACTTGCTCTGAATCAGCTGAAGTCGATACGTGTGCTGGCTCAACGTGATTCTTTGGAAATTTCCGATAGTATTGACGGACTGTCTGATCCCATGCGCGCTTGCTGGTGGTGGTTACGTTGGTGTCAAGCCTTCGCGGACGCATGGGTCACGTGGACTGATGAGGCTTTGGTGGTGAATGCACATTTGTTGTCCACGTCGTCCGGTACTTGTGGTTCGGCTGCACATCAAGTCTATGCTTGGAGTGATTTGGTTAACGGCGTGGCCAATGCTGGACTGCATTTGGGTAAGCGAATACCCTAATAGTCGAAATTCCTTAAATATTTCACGACTCTAGTTACTCCGAAGTTACAGCTACCAGCTACTCGTAACTAGATGTTGAGTATTATGTCACACCTTGGGTTAGCGTAGGAGCCATCGGTTTTAGATGGTAGGTAAACGACTGTCCCGTCATTTTACCAATGTCTTCGTTCTTTTTACAGTTAAATGTGCTGTTATCAAATCCCAACTGGTTATCGACACTGGCCAGGCAACTTCAGTTCAATTTGTCTATGCAACCAAACTTGGTCGCCTGTTGTCCAGACTGTCGTTGTTGGTTGACTTACATTCAGTAAAAGCCAGAGATAATTGTGAGGTCCTATCCACGATGAGTCGCTTGCAGTCGCTGCGTCAACAACTTGCCCTAATGCCGACATCACCGATCGACTCGCGGTGGACGACTACTCCTCATAACGCTTCGGAATGGGTGGCATCCTATTCAACCTATTTTTGCTCCATGGCTTCCAAGGCAGCTATAGCGTTAAACACTCAACAACTGCCTCACGCAAATGAAGTTCAACATATGGACGGTGTCGCTTTTTCAGAACCAATGATTGTACTGGCTGACTTTTGTGATAGGAAAATCATTGAAGGTAACTGATTTTGGTTCTATTTTCTGCTCTTACATTTGGTCAAGGTGATGCCGGAACTCTGTGCCCCAGTCACTCAACTTGGGAATGTATACTTGTAACGATGATGGACTGTCTTGTGTACACGATTGTGGTAGTTTATTTTCTGATGGCTAACCTTTGATCTACGTTAAGCTACCGTTGCTTAACTAAGCAACGCATTAAAAGGACATCGGTCCCATAGGTACACACAGACTACTGGTTGTGACACACCATCATATCTAGGGGCATTTCCGTCCTAAGTCTCTGGTGTTCGCCTGGCTCTTATCCGTGAAAGAACCATCTATTTCCAGTATTTAGGAGAATGCTTAAGGCCCTCAGGTCTCCTGACAGCCCTATCCCTTAGCTGTCTTTTGATTTCTCCCAATTGCTCACAGTTTTGTCGCGCAGAACACACAACCAGGTTAAACTATGCACGTTTGCTACCTCGGTTATTGATCGCGAAATTGGAAACATGTCCGATTTATTGTGATGTTGTCCACAAGATAAGCTAACGCACTGCAAGCCAACTAACATAGACAGAGATTGTCTAATAGCCAAAGCTTCTGTGTATCTTCCGCAAGGATGGATGAGGCTTCTAAGTCGTATAACATGTTGATTTGTACTTGCATAGTAAACCTTTCCCTCGGTCGACAGTCGGGCTTTTGTATGACACCATATCTGAAGAATGCCGACAAATGCATCACCTGTCTTCGATGTTTTCGTAGACATTTCGTTAACAATATTACCTGCTGGTAGGAGGACACTGTCTAGGTAGAAAAAACCACCTGACATCTGTTCGTGATAACTGAATTAAAATCAGGGCCAGTTATGTCAGATATCGATGCATTTTTATGACGCACTTTGCGTATCATGCGAACCAGCCCTATCTGTGGAAAAATTCATCTTAAGCTCCCTCTGCAGCGAGAGCGGCCGTAGAGAACACTGGGATTAACTAGGCCATGGGTTCAGAATCCTGCTACAGTTTACTGAATTTCGCATTGGTAACGCTGCTTCATCTATCAGATGACCTGCTGATATACTGCTTTTAAATCTGTCTAAATTCAATTGTGATCGCCTCGTCTGAACTGGTCTGACAACGGAAAGCTCCAATTCACAGTGGTGTCACAACACTAGTCTGCTGTTTCCGACTGGTGATTTGAAACGATTGTTCCTGTCCGTCTTCGAAAAAATCAACGGCATAATACAAGACGCTTCTTATGAAGACAGTTACAATATTTGAACTTGGGGTAGACGTCTGTCTTGGCTCATTCAAAGAAAGAGGCATGTTGGATGTATACGGTACAAATGCATTCAATGCGATTGTTTAAAACGGAATAATTAAAACAATAAAAGGTCACGTTCATGAGTAAACCATATATTTTAGAAGAAGGGTAAGTAATATAGCTCAGATTCACTTGACTACCTTAGTAATAGAAAATTTATCACCATGTTACCACGCACCCAATCTACAAGGTTCCGATGTGTTGCCCTCATACAGTCAAGTTGTTTCTTTCTCTTTGCCTGGCCATCGACTGTGAAAACACTCGTAACCTCCATTGTGTGAACACTGTTACAGATGCTCCCTGTTAGCTAACTCTATAATAGCGAATTCTTTTATCACTGCCCATTGCTTGTATCAGTATGACACCTTTCTACCAAATTTCATGCACTCCACATTATTTGTATCCTTCTTCCGTGTAACGTTGGATAACCCGAAGTTTAAAACAGTCCAGAACAAGATTTGATCCTAGGTTTTACGGCAACATTAAATACTCGCCAACAGTAGATACAAAACGGCACCTTCAACTGATTCCTACCACTGGGAACAGTAGTCCTGTTCAAAGGGACAATGTGAATCCAAGGTCACCCACAAAAACTATCATCACTAATTGGCAACGGATCAAAACAGGATCTAGGGGCGAATGAAGTTTAACAAAACATGCATGGGAATTTAAGATTAATGACTTTTCAATGACCGTCTGGACAAATAGTTAGCTGTTCGGGAATGGAGTGATTGCCTGACAATTTAAGTAGACGGTTAGTCGAACTCAAACACGATCATGGACGATCAACGATTACTGGTGTTGCAGTGGACCTTCGACGTCGAGAAAAAGCACATTGTGTTCATAGCTATCGTTTGATGTGAAACGTGAAACTGAACGTTTCTCATAATTTTGGTGTTGTCGTTGGCTTTACTCAGTACTGATGTGAAGTATCATGTCAGGATTTTGTTCACTTCATCACCTTTAAGAGAACGAAATAGCCAGTAACCTAGCGGAACGGTTTAAACTATAATGTTGTTTGAGTTTACACACGTTCATGACTATCGAATATGATGTCTGTTCTGTTGATCTTCAGACCTTGTTCATCCTAATCTGTCTACGAGAACTCTGATAAGTTCATGTTTGTGCACGAGGCTCTTGAATTTTGGAAATGGACCGGTCTGTGTGACTTTGTAATCGATACTGCTCATTGGTTATCCATCGTTTTCATATCCAGAACTAGAGTGGACCGCTTAGCTTCCATTTTAATTGTGCTTTTATTGAGTTGATGTAGGCTATCCAAATATGGAAAGAGCTCCGGTTATTGTTTTACAACCAACTGTCTGGTGAGACCAACTGGGAACAAACCCCCATAGTTATGTATTTTTAGTCCATTATACTCGCTGTCAATTCAAACACTTCTTGTCCTATTGATAACCACGAATGGAGTGAACCGATAGTCAGCGACTAGTAACCATCCGATAATATGCCTTCAAGTAGCAATTGGTTGCGTGCGTTAGTTAACAAACACAATGAACGACGTTTTCCAGTATGTCGTAGTTATTTGTCGTAAAATACGCATTGTTTGGTGGGTTGTAAATCATTTCAGCAACCAACGTATTTTAGGTGCAAATCTGGTTAATTGCATCTCTTTAACCACACTAAGGTGACCTGATGAGTGACCACTTAACAAGCGGATTGCCATCGACGTAATCGCCTTTTCTTCTTGGTTTAAACAGTATTTAGTGTTCTACTCATTATTGCTTACTGAACGTCATTCACATGATTGTATTTATAACGATAACTGTTTTTACTCATTTTGACTATCATGCTATTCTAAACGCTATGTTTGTTTTCTTTCTAACTCTAATCCGTCAGTTTGCTATATCCTTTTTATTTCAAAATTACTCTTACATTTCCAAATAACTCTTGGTAGTACTGTTTTGGTGTCCAAGAGAGTGCGGACACCCGGATTAGTTAATTGCGGAAATTGGCATTTACTGTGTACAAAGCGATCACCGTGAACAAAATCGTCTGTTTCCAGACAGTGGGTGTCTTAGCTAATATCCGTGTGATCAATATTTTATCAAGGAGTTATTCCGGCTTCAGCAATCTGTCTATGATTTCCTAAGCGCAGTCTCTTGTGGTTTTACCTCTACCTCGTGTGAATCAGAGTATCAATCTTCTATATAATCATTCGGACAGCTTACCACTCATGGTTATTGTGATTAGTCCATTACCCCATGATGATGTTGCTAATACCAATCCAGTTATTCCACCTTGTTTATCAGTATCGATTAGTTGGAAATCTTCTACTTTAGTCACTTCTATTTCATGATGCATCACGTATACTCCATGAGACAGTGCATTACCATGATTTGTAAGACGTATTGTTTTATTTCTTATAGCTGAACTTACAGGTTGAGGTTAAACAATCTAACGAGAAAGTAAAGCCTTCCCTATGAGGAAACATGATAACTTTCTGTTTTCCGTTGCTGCATAATCTCAATCACTGTTGATAATCGTGGTCACTTTTCAAAGGGCTATTTTCCCCAATCAATTATATTTTGGTAAATAAACTTATTTTTCTGAACACCTGTATACTCGGATTATCTCCTTATTCACTTTTAAGGTACGATTTCAGCCGATGGATCATCAATTGCACCGAACGCAATCTTTGTTCGTCACTTTATTGAGGCGACTCTGATGGCCATGCGCTTGGGTTGTCGCTCGGGACAGTTCCGTTTTGCACGTGCACTTCAACTGGCTTCCACAATTCCCCCGTTGACCGAGGACGTTCTTAGCGACCTTCATAATCTATTCATATCGATGGTGAGCATGTTAGTATTTCAAAGCGTACGTATGGTTTCATGTGTTTTAGCCTCTTGATGACGTTGATACTGTCGAATACGGTAGCCTTCGTTCAGCCACTGGCTGATGTCTTCCCACGCCAAAATTCATGTGGTCCGGTTCAGTTATGGGATTTGTCTGACATACGTTACCACTGTCATCATTCTCATTCGTAGTTCATCTGCCAACGTATGTGTGGATATCATTTGTTGGATAGTTTTCTCAGATGCTGCTAGCAAGTAACTCTCATGTTGTTAAGTCGTCCATACTATAATCGCACATTCAACCGAACGGCGCGATTCCCAGCCTGAGAAGGAGAAAATGTGGACATCAAAATGTTTATCGGGAACGGATGCAAACTAAACCACAGAGGCTCTGGTTATATATGGCAGGCGGTTGTCATAAGAGACAGGATGGACAGCCAATCACACAACGATCGTATAAGACAGTCGTGGCATTAGAACGGATCGCGCTATAGGGGGTATCAGCATGTACACAAGAAGATAAAGTCTTGAACATTACAGGCGTCCGACCACACAGTTGTAATCTGACTCGCTAATTGAAATAATGCGGAACCACTCATCTTACATTGAATCTGCTTCAGGAATTGTGGACCGAAACATTCCAGCTTTATTTCAATCAGCCCCCCGTCAGTTCTGGTGTAGGCTTGTATAACCTTCTATATGATGATACCGTCGACCATGGGTCGACTGGTGTTACGCGATTCATCATGCCTGACTCATTCCCTCCAATGTTTCATGCAGCCTTTCCGGAATAAACAGACACTTTTTCTGTATGTGCTGTCTACCGGTCAGCTTTGATATTTTCACAGCTTTTCCTTCGTTTATTTGACTCCATTGTCAGTAAACAATTCTTCGCTTCCGTTTTGTATCCAGAGTTTAGAGATTCCATCCTGGATGTTTCTGCAATGGCTGGATCTGTTACTCGCTGGGCTGTTTGTGAACACATCTGTTGAGCCATACCTAGTTCAAGATCTGATCGGTCGGATCGCTACAGAGCACACCCACTTGGTTCTCTCTTCATTCCTCGTCATCACGTCGGCTTGTGTTGAAGATAACTGGTCTCAATCGATGTTCACCGATGGAACAGTGGGTTACAGCTTGGACCATTTCAGCACGATTGCTAGACCTACTATTAAAAAGTACGGTGAGCTTGTTCAGACGCTGCTACACATTGAAAACTCACGATATCAGTAACTGAAACTCGTTTCTGAGTCCACATTTTGTTGTCTCCTTACATGTGAGGGTTTGCAAATTTGGATTGGTTAATCTCCATCAGACCACACACAAACGCAGTGCATATGTGTTGCTGTTTTATCTGATCGTTATGGATTGTCTATGTTGGCTAAAACAAGTTGTCACAGACTGAAAGTGATGATTTGTGACTAGAACACGATGACTGCAAAATAAAAATGATTAAAAATGACTAGAAGTAATGACCTGAAAACTAGCAGAAAAGGCTCAATTACGATGTGAAAACGTGCGTACTCGAATATTGCTCTGTGGTTAGAACCGGTCAGTAATGGATATGCTTGCCTTGACTAGAAGTTCACTTCCAACTCTTGTAATTCATTCTTTTGTAGCTTATTTTTCGTATTGACCTTGAACACATGACACGCGTTTCAACCTCCTGCTACACTTCTCCATCGGCTATATAAAAAAATAAGCTAGGTGATTGAGAAATATGTTTTCGGAATATTTTTATCACGTTTTCACATACCGATTATACGGATTATAGGCTTCACGCTGTACTTACGATATACAATCCTAACCGAATTAGCATATAATTAGCCTATTGTTTTCAGTTCAACCGGAAACCCTTTATGCGTAACCCTCTCATGATGTTGCTATCTGTCGTTTGCGTCATTATGGATGGATATGCGTTAGATTGGAGATTCTGTTCTGTCTTCTGTTGACCAGTTCGTTTTGTATCTCACTTTTTTCAGGTTGTTCCACGTACTTTCTTCTTCCTCGTTGTTCAACCGCTTTCTAGAGGAGCTTTCCTTTTTAGAAGAACCCCGGGCCGTTCTTAAGGTGAACTGAAGTATATTGATGCCTGTTGATATTTGCAATTTTGTAATGGTCTACACATTCTGGCCACGAATCACAGGTGTCTAGAACCACGAACATTCAGTTGGACTGATCCGATTCCACTCAAGGCTCACATGCTGTAGAAGTAGTCGGTTGCTAACTAATACCTGATAGTAATTATTAGCTGCCGAATTAATTAAGTACGTACAGTGAAAATTTGACGCAATTTTCCCCATCAGATGCTTTTACACCCGTTTACAGGATGGGTAAGAAATTGACCTTGCAGCACATTTGCCACATACTGGAGCTGCAGTTCTTGACAGACAACCGGGCCTCAGATATTTGTTGTCAGTGTTGGGCTACCTTCCAAGCTTGCTGTTTTGTTTGGAACAGTTTCGTCAAAATATTAGGTAACATCGTTTTACAAACTGGCACTGATGAGGTTACCCTATGTGACAGCAAATCGTTTCCATGCAGACCGCCCCGTCCAGAGAACGAAGTCCGGTTCTGTGACAGTTTTATTCGGTCCGCGGTCTACATCGGTGCCATCATCTCTACTCACAATTAAAATAAAGTTGCGAAACCAACTGGCCGATATCCATCTGCATGACTTCTTGCATCTGGCCTCACCTAGTTTGTCATGTAGTGTTGTGAGCTGTGTTTGTGGCAGAAAACATCGTCCATCACGCAAATTGATTTCACTGTTGACTTCAGGATTCGAACTTTATATTAGTTAAATAAAAATTAGGGTTAGTCTTCTGTCCACTGTTTTCATTGATCCGATTTATTATTTCCCAGTGTGAATATTATCGTCCCCTAAGGGGCTGTTTAAGGACAAGCAAACAAGATGAGGATGAGTTGCTTCGAACATCCCTAAACAGAGTTCTGTGGATTCTTCTTAATGACCTTCAACCTAATTCGGAGTCGATGTGATGACACTATAATCGATTATCGCATTAAACGTTGAACGCGTTTGTAACTTTGTATTGGATTATATTAATTGATGAATTTGATTGACACTGTTCCCATTCTAATGTTCACGTGATGCGTGGAGATTGAAACGGCGGTGATATCGTGGTTAAGACTCTCAGGGGGAGACAAGCTGAACAAGTTTAATAACAAGTGTCAAAGGTTAAAGCCTAAGAATAGTCTGGTCGCTGTCCCGTACATGTTTGCCGACAGAGAGTATATTACATGCACGTGCTAACATTACTACTCGAAACCATGCAAGTAGGCAAACGTCTTTGTAATAGTCGAGTGGTTTTGAAATTCACACAACAATTAAACGACGAATATTGACCAATGGTATAGTTTTCTATTTTATCCCTCAGCAGACACTAACGCAGAAAGCTTCATTTGTTGTAACCTCATGGCAGGCTTTGCAGACAATAGTTTGATGCAATTGAGTTTGTAACCAGTTACTGAGTACGTAGTGGTCTAGGCTTCCCGAATGACTGTCGATGACCCCATAAGTGTGCGTTGGGTAAGGTAATAGTGCGATTCAATCCATGTGCTTTGCAGACGAAACGCATTGAACAGTCACTGAAACGCGAAAATTATAGTTAACGGTCACGATTACGTCAGTTTGTAAGATTTCCCACTACGTTCACCTCGGTGTGTTTTCCTTTAGTTTAGATGTTGAAAGTTATGTCATCGGTATGCAGGAAAAGTAGGGCTCTACTGCATGGTACTGGAATCGATAGAGGGGCATATTCCGAATCAATAAAATCACATGCAAAGTGAGCTTGTATAGCTTGTTGACGACTCAGAACGTGTTATGTCTGTTGACAACTGGGTTGTACCAACGGACAAACAGGAATACTGCTGGGGACGGATATTTGGCATCCAATTTCCAACAGTCTCACTCGCTAGATCTTTAAAAATACACTGCTGAACATATCATGCCTTAATAATGTCAACCAGTTGTCTGTCAGTCTACATCTTTGCTTTAACTGACTAGCGTATGGTTTGAGATGGTCATATGTTTAGAAAACTGAGGCCAACCGGTTTGGCTTGTATCCCCTTCGCGGCATTGGGCCCTGATGGCTCAGAGTGTGTGATTGGAAGCGCTGAAAGACCTGGCTGCTAATCTGGTCCGTGATTTTGAGACGTCTTGTTGTTTGGCTAGACTTTTTATGAGATTGTTGAAAAGAGGTTGCGTTTCACACAAAGTCTTACTCACTTCTCTTTCGTTACCAAAGCGTGACAACCTTGATAATAAGTTATTACGTTTCGACCTGAGGTTATTTCATTAATTACATTTAATCCATTCTCCCATCTTCACTTTCAACCTATGGCTTACTCTTTTCCTCACGGCTGTAGGACTGTTTAACAACAATACCAATCGTCAATGTATTACTGTTAATGGGGAATGACGGGTTGTAACTAACTAACGCTGTCGCCGTTTATTAACAGCTCAATCGGGCCTAGTTAAACTATACCTTCTCCACCTTGATATGTCTCTATATCACTTTTGCGTATCTCGTTGTCAATTTAAAATGTCTCAGGTGACTATGTACAGACGAGCTAACTTCGGTTACTCTCTGCATCTGACTGGACCGCATCCTCTCACTCTGTAAGAGCCAGCCAACCTTTGTGTTTCTCAGTCTACTTCTGTGTACATTAACCATGCGGCTCTGTTTGACGTTAAAACCTAGCTCACCCCTTCTGGAACATCTTAAGTTAACATCAAGTGAAGCGAAAATGATATTATGACATCCTAAACTGAAAAACATATAGAAGGAAATGATACACTGGATTTGTGGATCACTTAAAGAAAGTGAAGGTCGGTCATCGAGTGATCTTCGGTTTCAGATTATTGTTACATATTTTCATTTATCCGGACGATGCTTTGGCAGACCTGTCGAACACTTTAGCTCCAGAATAAAAATGCATTTACCAAAAAGTGTTTTGAGCTTATTCAAGCAAACTGGCTCAGCTGTTAGCCTTAATCATATGTCCTTAATTTACGTAATTGATTGACTCAAATTCCTTCCTGGATTTGAATTTAGCCTTGACAGCTATATTATGTATATGTATATCACACACGAATTTATGTACAGTCCTATTACGTCATCACCTACTGCTCTTCTTCAGATCACTGTTCGTTTTCCTTAGACCACATTAAACCTTGTTACGTAAGTTCTGAAGAATGTCACTCCGCCTGCAACTTGTTCGGTGGACATGTTTGGCACACAAAGAAACTTTCGATCAGTGTTCAACTTTAAATTTTTCTACATATAGTTTACAGATCGTCATAACTCGACTGGTACCTTGTATTCTGCGAGAACATTGCGCATTGTAGTTTTGAAACAGGTCAAATGTGTTTACCATCCTGAAGGAACATCTACTGACCTTTTTTCTAGTGCACAATATTATGCTTTCCCTCAAAACTACCAATGGTATTTATGCCAAGTTGCGAGCCTGTTTTCATTCTATCACTATAGGAGTGGTTTTCCACGCGTGCCAAACCGCTGCTTACCAAAACTGCTCCAGGAAGTGATGCCCGTCGCGTTGTGTGCGAACATTACGTGGCCCTTATCAAGCGATCCTTCCGACGTCCAGTCCTTACTCGCTTAAGCGACGATGGTATGTGCTTACATGTTGGACTTATAGATGTGTTTTTTACAGTTCCTTTCTAATTCTCATAGGATAACTTGACTAGGCCTTCTTTGTTTGATACCCTCTGGAGAAATGCGATCTAAACAAACGGGTTTGGCTACGGGACCAATGGATGTTTTGATAAACGCAACTTTTTATCTCAAGTTGAACATCACCCACAATTGATCGCAGCCGTCCCATTTCCATATACTTTCCAGTCGGCCCTTCTATAAAAGAAGCACTATACTCGAATTTCGCTCTCATTACAACTTTTCAGTAGTGCATATCCTCGCTACTGCCGGGACTAGAACTCCGGTCTCGCTTTTCATGATGCAACCGGGCGATCAACTGTGGATGATATTCAACTTGAAATTGACCAAACCCCGACTACTCATTAGTAATCTAAAATATCGCCTAGCAGGTTGAATGAGATCGGTGATCTCGACCTGTCTAGGAAGTCCTGATCGCGGGATTATCGGTTAGAGTTAACAGATAG
>JTDE01000195.1:208756-229254 GCA_014338405.1 Paragonimus skrjabini miyazakii | reverse complement strand
ATCGCGGGATTATCGGTTAGAGTTAACAGATAGTAACTGTGTCTTCTCTCGGGACGATCGGGCAACCTGATCATTATACACAAGCCAAAGTGGTTGAACGTTCACATATGATAATTCAGTCGTGCTTAACGTGAGGTCAATGGCGCAGTGGTAAACACGGTTGCCTCATGAACAGTGTGTTCGTGGTTCAAGTCCCGGCAGTGGCGACGATATGCACTACTGACGAGCTCCAATAAGAGCGAAACTCGAGTCTAGTGCTTCTTTTCGAAAGGGGCCGACTGGATAGTCTATGAGGATGCGACAGTTGTGATCAATTGTAAATGATGTTCAGCTTGAAATTAACCAAATCCCCGACTACTCATCAGTAAACGTTTTATCTGTTAGATAGTCTACTCTTAAAGCGGTTCTTGGAGTGTTTTTCAGATTTTGCCTGTACGTGATGAGTGTCGCCGTTCTTACTGCTCAACACTAGTCGACGATCTAAACAGCTCATCACTACTGGATGTTACGTGCTGAATCGATCATTGTGAAGTCGATCTATCACCTTCAGATGTATAAGTTCATGTTTTGTTGCCATTTGTCACAGCATCCGTTGAGTGTTTGTTTGCATCTGACGAGGCCCGAACACTGTTTCACATTACCACACATGCACTCACCCTTCGCGAGAGATGTTCTTGTAATTGCTTCTGCCACCTTGTTTGTCTGATATTAACTTTCGACTTTCATTCGTATGCATACTTCTAACGTTTGTCGAAACAGCCCAGTGAGACAAAATCACTTACATCAACCTCACTTCAGTTCAACAGTGTGTGTACTGTGATGGCTAGTCTAACGGTTTACATTTTTGTTATTGTGGTTATGGTAGTCAACATGTCTGGGAACATTGTTTTCACTGAGTCTCCTGTTAATTGTTTATGGCAAGTCTCTCGGGTTTGTTTTCTGTAGCAATAACCCACCGATATGTGTTTCTACAGAACCGTCACTCGATCTGTGTACATTTCATGTTTACTGAACAGATATGCGTATTGAGTAATAGAAAGATCTCCCTTAATGTAATACCAAATTGTTTTCATCCATTGCTGGAAAATACCCCTGTGAATCAGTGGGCTTGGCCTATTTGATCACTCAGTGCAAGTAGACCAAAGCTCAAGTCGTGCGGGTGTACAAGTCTATAGTTTTGTTGCCAGAACATATGGGTCTCCTGATTGTCTGTTTAGTTGCGACAATGTACATTCTTATGACATTTGGTCTGACTTTTTGGAGGACCGAATAGGTTCAACCATCGATCACTGCCACCCGTTTTATATGGTCAGTTCCTTGTTTGAATGCTCTCCATCGACTGTTGGTTTTGTTCCCGGCATCATTTATGTGCACGCTTTTTTGCTGACACCATTGACCGTTGTTATTCTTCATTCGCAGTGTGGTGTTTACCAATGCTTCGGTGTGTGTTGCTCAGTGGTTACACACTCTAACAAAATATTACCCATAACCAGCAGTTGCGATCTGTACATTTGTGTTGGAGAGCAAGTTTCCATCTCCGTTAGCATTAGTCGGTCCTATATGTTCGATGTTCTTAGTCACACGTGGTCATCTTGCCTTAATTTGAGGTGACCTGAACGCAGAGAGCAATTCGACTTTGAATACGTCTAATCACAGTCAAGACAAAATGTTTACCGCACGATCTTTGCTTGAACTAATTTCAGCGCGTATTTTTAAGTGTCTGCTGTAGAAATGAACTTTAAAACTGAACAATCATCTGGTAATTTACAGACTGTTTTGTCCAGTCACAAAAAATTGGGTACTGTTTTAATGAGTGGTAATTCCTTATTGATTTTAGGCTTTTTCTAACAACAACTTTCTCAAAGTGTACTCAGTTATGTGAGAAAGGGAGAAAGCAATAGAGGACGACCTGTGCTGTGATATTTTTCGGGCACATGTCATATAGTGTGGATGCCGGTGCCCTATAGCTTTCATATCACAAGTTGTTTGTTGCTGGACGATATACCAGGTCGCATTCAGACTGAACGCTACCTAAAACTAGCCAGGAGTATGGTAGGAATTGCTTGTCATATGTTTACTATTGTCATTGTCATTTATATTAACAGCATTATTACTATTACTATTGGTGTCTTTACCATTGTGAGTTATCTTGAGTTTCAGTCAGTGTATGTTGATATTATGCTACACCATATCCCATGGAACCGCACAGACAAGTATTACTTGCCTAAACAAACTCCTTATTGTTCCTTAGTTCATGTTACATGTTTTTTCCCAGGTCGAATTGTTGAATTGGCGAACGAACTACCATCCAACGGATCATATCGTTTCGCTCAAGAGAAAAGGGTAAGTTGTCTATTTTGTCACACAATCGCGTCGGTTGTCTATATGTATATGGTGTACAGTCGCCTGCACTTCTGTTGCACTTGTTTACTAGAGGGCAGCTCAAAGTATAGTGTACTCACAGTGCGGCTCAGTGCCAAAATTATATGTGTACTTGTTCGCGTTGTACCGATAAATCGACCAGCACAGAAGTTGACCAAGCATTACTTCACATTCCTTATAATGCATCTCAAACGAATTAAACTAACTAGCAACTTTCGGAAGTATCCGTTATATGTGGTCAGTTTTCTTTTTGCTGTATCCTGACTAAGCTGTGTTCGTATAATCTGTAAAATTTATCTACCTAGAGGTTACGTTAGACTTTTATCTTCTCTTGATGCCTCCTATCGAAAGATCACATCCCTTCTAACCAGTGAGACCTCTGCATAACCTATGTCTTTATTTCGGATGGGTTTACAAAGCTTTGTGCTATAAGCCGGTCTCTACTTTGCCAGATAAAAAAACGTCTCTCTTTGAAATGACCTGTGTTTCTGTACTTTATGCCGTTCAATCAGTTATACTCTTGCACACATCTTAAATGTGTCTGATCCCAGAAGCTAATTGATTTAACGGCCTCTGTCCTTTTCCCTGCTACCCTGATCAGTTTGAGGACCTTTTCGACTTTTACCAAAAAATAATGTTTTAAACTAACAGTACGGCTTTTGCAAAGCGAGGTGTTCACCGTCATTGTGCGTGCTGGATTGCCTGATTATGCACTGGACGTCGTCCGCCCCTGATGCAACGCAGACGAGATAGACTTGGCAACCCGGGTTCAAACCTGCTTGCTAGCGAGTGTGCTTACCTGCATAGTTCCCTGACCGTTCCCGTCGCGGACAGTTCCTCCCAGATTTATTCCCCTCCTAGACAAATCCTGTCGATATAAGTGGTGAATGTCAGTAGGAGCGGAGATGTGTGAAATCTAGTCACACACGCATACATAGGTCCTTCTTGACATTTTGTGGTACGTTTGCCACTTCATGTGATCTCATCGTGTTAGATATATTTCTTAACAGTGTCTTGCTGTCACTGCATACAAAATGCATGATATCGTTTTATGTGATCCTCAATCATCGTGTGAACAAGTATCCAAAATGACCTCATCTAAATACATCTAAAAGTTCACTGTTGATTTTGTACGATCTCGAAGTCGATCAATAATCCGTTGTCCAAAGGACCACATCTGACGAGAAATGCGGGCAACGGATCAGTGTAGATGGAACGAATAGTTAAAATCAAATAACTTGAATGATGCTAGTAAATCAACCCGTCCATAGTTGGAGACAACAATGTAGGTAATGATTTAATACAGTACTAAATAGAACAATAATAAACCATATGCATATAGCAAGCCCGAATCGTGATTGCTCGCGAAAATCTCAGTTGTACAGAACCGGTAGGCGCACTAGTGCGTAGTTTCAGTAGGACACTGAACGGTGTAACCGAATTGATGTAAGGGTTGGGCCGAACACGCTGTCAACATATAAAATGGGTGCCGTTACGTCAATAAGAAATTTGAGGCGAGATCAACAAACAGCGAGGCTATAATACTCTACAGTTCAACCACCTCGGGTGAATTTCGATTATAGCACTCCCGAGGAGGGCCACTTGAGGTGGTTGACATGCAGAGTATTATAACTTGCACATAACTTTGTTATTCTCAATCCACTTATCAATAACATGGTAAACACGACGTCCAAACTGTTTGACTTCATTCGTACTAAATTTGATGCGGATATCCTAAATCAACGAAGTGTTTGTCGGATGAAAATACTGTCTTTTGGACCAGTAAGAAGTAAGATATGGTCCTAGAGACTGACAAGAATCATTGAACTGTCCAAAAATACAGCCCTCTTACAGCTAACCGAAAAATACAATTGGTGCGAAGAAAGAAAATAATAAACAGGAAATCGCAACTCATGAGAGAACGGATGACGACATTGGGTATAAGTAGTATGCGTCATGGGTGATCTCCTTATGGGTTGTTTTCCACTCGCAACCAGGACCAGTGTAGACATCTGTGCATATCAGACCGGTTCCTCTTACAAATGTCCATCAAGACCGGCGGTTGTAAATTTCCTTAGTGATGTCAGTTGGCTTCGTGACCGTGATTGCACACGGTCATGATTCTATCCTTGCGAGCGTTATTTACTCTGGAATGATTTGGGTTGAGGATTACCGGTTATGGGATGCATTGGACGGTCACCCCCGTGGTCAGTTACATCGATGTTCTATTGTACAACGTGTTCTCATGACCTATCACCAGATTTGCGTTTGTTGGTCATTCTCACCTCACTTTGAACAGACGTAGTTATTACCTTGTTTCTATCGCTCACTTTTTCCAGCCTTCTATCACGTACATGAAGTTGATGATTGCGGTAGTTGAGGGGTGCCACAATACCAACTTAGTAGACGGTGATGATGTGACCAACCTAGATTTGTTTGTAGCACTTTAACTGGCATTGCGGTTACAGGGTGTGTCTGAATGCTTTTCTGTCAGTTGAGTAGTCTAGTATACACTTTATTGCCCTAACAACATAGGATTCCCTCCGTTTGTTTCCTGATATCTGTCTGTTGGTCGTAACTATATTTTAAGTACCATTTCTACGCTGTAGGTATTGACTGCGTGTGCACAAGTGTTTGGCCCCGATGGCGGTCGACTGTGTGAAGTTACAGTCGAAGATTTTGAACATGCCGTGAAATCTGTGGAGGAAATGCTTAATAAATTGCCGAAAGTGACGAATTCCCGTAGACTGTCGGACTATTCTCCATGGCTTGCTCAATTCACGACTCCAGAGCACTCGTCCGGTCAGGAGCTCCGAATGCCTGTGGCAGCATATGCGTATGATTGTTCCTTGCAGCCTTCTCAGAGCGTCCTGATCTATCGCGTCGAGTCATCTATAAATGTGAGTGTTTCACTTAATTAAGGCTTTTGAATTCTTTATTTGTTTATTGTGCAACGTTCATTCATCTTTGAGAACATAAAAGGTTTAGGGACTTTTTCAAATCTTGGGAATTCGTGGTAATAGAAACACAATTGTATTCCTTTCTACTTTGCCTGATCTCTGAATGATCACTAATTGATTTCCGATAGATAATGTAGCAAAGTTTTCAATTCTGGGGGAGATTTCGGCTGGTTCCGAACTAACGCCAGAGGCAGGATTTACTTTACTAGCTGAGCGATTGGTTTCTCTTAAAAAAAACATGAATTGCTATCCCTTTCACTATTGCACAGCTGTGGACCAGCTCCTCGTCTTGTCACGTTTGTTCAATAAAAACCATACATATTACTTCCTTTTATCTGTTTCGACTACCAAGGCGCTTTATTTGTACAATTGATCCGAGAAGCAGTATAGAATAACGAGTCAAGCAGATGTTGGCTCTAGAGACGTAACTTATGTCTTCACATTGCTCCCGGGGACCGAAGTTGAATCAACTGTTCTGTCAGTTCCGTACTGTAAAGTAGCACGTGCATGCACAATTATACCAACGATTTTAAATAGAAGCAAGTGTGCAAATTCCAAGTTGCGCTCCGGAAAATGGCAAAACTTTGTCAGCTGAGCCAGAGGCCACATCAATTGCTCGGACATTATGCCCGTCCTGTTGTGCCATATGAAGTTTATCTGTCTCTAAACTTCTCTTGACTCACATATTTGACGACTGGAGGGGTTATTTAAAGTGGATGTTAAAATAATCGTATATTTTACTTATCAGTGTTGTATAGCAGTTGCTGTCATTGACAATCATTTGACTGGTTTCTTTTGGATTTATTCTCATGACTTTGCTTTTATAACACTTGTTCAGTACATTCGAGTGTGTGTCACGACCATTGTGTTCTGGGTACGCAGAGCTCAATAGCAAGAATTTTTTGTTTTTGCTCCATGGTTGGAATACGTGATTTGTTACTAACGAAATTTTCAACAGATTTTTGCATTCCGCCATCGTTATATCTGCCTGCTGATCCCCACAGTAGGTGAATTGATCACGTGAACAAGTCAGCCGTTCTTCAGCGCGATCACTTGGTCAAATAATGTAAATTTACTGCCTGTGATGGTTGTGTCACGTTCTCTGCACGCTATCTGAACGTGTATCCCACCGACCATTGTTCACAGATTCTACAGACGATCTGACAAAGACGTGAAATGATCGGCAGCGATTTGATTGCGAAATATGAAGCCCCTACTGGCCTCTACAAGTGAAGTTAGTAGGGGTTGCCGACCCGGTTGGTGGTTTCGTGACCACTCAAGTCGCTGGTCAGAAACACGTTCAGGGATTGCAGTCTTCTGCACATCAACATCCACAACTTCTCTGGTTGTTCTGTTTAACTTTATTTACTCCACCTTTGCTTTCTTTTTCCCGGCAAATTTCTCCTTGTTGCATGCTGCTGGCGATTGGTGTAGTGAACAACGGCTGTCGGAGCCCATAGTCATTAAGGATAAATGAATTGACAAAGTTTATGTACCACTCAAGATTATGTTTAGTTCGTTAGAGCTCAAACGGTTAAAGTTTTTTCTCATTTAACTTCCCTTTTGCAAGTGTAAGTGTAGTACGTTGATAAAATATTTCACAGGTAACAATGAACGTGTTTCGTATGCCGATGAAGCGTCCGCCACACCGCACATTGTTTAATTTCGCTGCTGATCGTTAGAATCAGTCGCAAGACAGCCAAGTGATAACGTGGTCACAGTATACAGAAGCTTCGGTTGCCAAACTGGGTAACCTTAGGAGTGCCGTCTATCAGGTTACGGATTGTCTATCCACATAGTTGAAAGTGCCATCGGGTTTGGCAATACGCTACATTCAATAGCGAGTTTGTGTCCTCAATTTTGTTGACTTTTCTTCCTCCTGTACTTACTAACCAGTCTATTCGTAGTCAACGGCAGCCTAAATCATACTGTCTATGGGTACGACTTTAAACTGAAAATATGTGTATACAGGTAGTGAACACATGAATAGTGTCTTGATTAATATACTATGTACATCGGTGCATAGTCCATTTACTGCTCATATTTCAGCAGCCGGACTCAATAGGCCAGATGGTAGTAATCAATACGAATATGAAAGCTCAAACATGCCGCACTAAAATATATTGCAATAAAAAATAGCAGCTTTAACTTGGATTAACGTCGTATTTTTAAGATGGTAGATTCAGTCAACACAAGGCTGACCTTCATGTCGCGCAACCTAGTTGGCCATCACCTCAATTAATGTCTTCAGCCACACTATGAAATTCGTAGGGCCCCAATCTCGAGAGACGAGTGCCACTTGCACAAGTCAATCCTCATTCCTCCACGCCACATCGTACATTGTCCATACTGTACCTTATGTCGCTCTGATGTGACCACAGCTAGAACGACTTGGCCGAGTAGACGAGCATTTTGGCATCTTCTACACACCAAGCATCCGAATTCATACATTCCGTGAACTCTGATACTGTGTTAAGCATACTTAACCACAAAAAACCTTAAAGTTAATCTTTGATTCTTCACACCACTTCAAGGGCTCTATGGCTCTATCCGGAATTTTCGATACATGCTCCATTTAGCAGAATAAGGGTGAGTAAAAAATATGATGACTGAGAGGATTCTTCCATAGAGTGAGAAAATTGCGGCACAACATTGAGTGGCTTTTCCCAATTAACGATAAGAGTAGCTACATTTAATCGGACTGTTCGGTTAAACAACCAACTCATCTAAACTGGCTTCTTTTGCATTTGCTTTTGATCTGAAAGTCTGTACGTATAATTTTTTATTTTGTAATTTTATATACAATATATTCAGCTTACTTGTGCAGCTTGCGAACAGCACGCGTTCCAAGATGACATCAGAAACAAAGCAAAGGTGTTCCCACTTCTCAACCGTCCGCCCGCACACGTCCACCCCTGATACTGGTGGGCATACGCCAATGGGCGGCTAACCTACTGACGTAATAATTGGTCATTCAATAGTATTTATATTACATTGATGCATCAAAAAGTGTTCCACATCAAGCAAGTTGTCTTTGATAGTCAACAAAATAAGTTCAAACCTCCAGGGTGACTCGCTGTTGGTGCCGCGTACATTAACTTATTTTAGGTCCAAGATGATCCTTCTGTGCTAACCTTTTGAAGTTGTTGTCTATGATGTATGACACTTCTTTTGACGAAATGAGTGCACATACGATAAAAACAGACAGTCACTCATTAGTTCATAATCCAGTCAATCACAACTGGAGGCACTATATCCATTGTGACAATTACCAAGAACTTTGATCAAAGACCTTGCAAAACAAGACGATACATGTTGCTAGTCTACATGATGTGGCTGTGAGATATGCTACGCCTTCGTTGTTTTACTGATAATTAGTTTGGTCATTTAGAAGAAACCCAATTAGGAAGAATCTGGACTTCGGCTGGATTCGAACCAGCGATAGAAACAACATGCGCAGACGCGGCAAATGCTTTACCAGCTGAACTGCAAAGCCAAACCGGAAGCTCAGGAATTTCACATTTGAACCTTGTTACCCGACGAACCAACTTTATCATGTGGAATCCACAAAATGATCCAGCAGATTGACTGTCCAACCAGGATTTCTCGAGTAATTCACGCTGGAATCCACGAACGCCATCGATGGGCTTCCGGCCTGGCTTCGTATGTCAGCTGGTACAGTACTTTCTTTGTTGTTTGATACACTTCTGTTGTGTATTTCGCTCATTAAATTCACTGAAATATCGCGAAAAAATGACTGATAGTTCTGACAAATATCACGAATTCAACAACTACTGCTTCTATTCGAAAGGGGCCGACTTGAAAGGCAATCTGAATGCTAAAGCTGCGATCAGCTATGAGTGATGTTCAGTTTGAAATTTCCATGTAATTGTCACAGTATATTATTTCTCAGTTTCCACAGGCCATTTGTCTAAACTGAATCATCTACATACTTTACCTGACAAGTGTGTTTGTTTTTTTGGATACTGTTGTTCATATTAACTGTGTTGTTCATTTCATAATCTCCATACCATCAAGGTTCTCTTTACTGGTCACTAACATTGGAAATGTATGGGAATGTTTGAACCCTTATATGTTGCAAAATATATTAATGACTTTATGAAATACGCTATCGCTTTTAAAAACATTACGACTATAGGCTGTAGGTAAATAGCTCCACTGCTCACCATGTTTTGAAAATACAAAACAAGACACCAACAACAACCTTAAGGTAAACAAAGGATACAGAAATTTAGCGAAATTAGTGATATTAAAGAGCAGGATAAAGTGATTCTTGATTTATTCATGTTATGATTAATAATTCAGAGTAAACTCATTTGGACACGTTGTGTAAGGAGTTGGAGTGTTGGGTGTTCAGGGTTTAGTCATCTCGGTCCATGCATCCATAAATTCTGAACCACCGAATTCGCTTCGCTGTTGTTGCCAAATAGTCGTTTTCCAACCTTACCGTTGTTCACCCGCGGATGCGGTTTGGTGGGCTCGATTGAACACCAGCATCGATAATCGAACACATGCAAGTTTTTTGTGTTCTTTACTCCCAGCGACCAAGTTTTGCAGCTGTAGAGTAACAGTACCCCTTGTATTTTATCGTACTGTGCACCACTTTGTTTTTGCGCACATCGAATTCCTTAGCACACCTCTGTCAGTACCAGCTATTTGCGAGTACCTTTGAAGCGCGATCTGGCGCAAAACTTAGTTTTGGATTGCGAGCTTTACTGGTTAGTATGTGCAGTCGAGATATGGCAAGATGCTGCTTCCGGAAGTTATCGGAAGCCACTCCATCTTATCCAGTTCACTGATGACTAATTGCCCGGTATTGATGAAACAGTCTACCAAGAGACGGTTTGTCAATACGTGATCTGCAAGCATGCATGAAACACTGGGTAATGAGCTTTCGATTATAATTCAACTGACCGTCTGTGCTATTGGCCCAACTGTACTTCGTGGTTTATGTCCACAGGCTCCATTTTTACTGAAACAAAATCCGAGAGAAAATCCAGCCTTGTAGGATCCACAATTCATCCTGCTTAGTCTACCTTCCACCGGTACCTTTAAAAATGCTGAGATGTCGGAGAATCGCTCATTCTGCAATATTTCCGTCACTCTGGATTAAATTGATAGTTACTCTGTACTATAAGAAAAATGTTTACAATTGTGCATCAATTGTCGTGGAATTACTCTGACTTAATTTGCTTTCTTGTTAGTGTTTGTTACGCTCCTTAACGTAACTAGCAGAGTCAAGCGAAACAAGCTAGATAAGTGTGAAGAAACTGATATCAGGTTTAATCTCGTTTTTTTTCTACTGGGATCCAAAAGATGCTATTGTCGCTGACCAGGGACATCGAATAACGTGGCTGCAGACAAAGGTAAGTGGGAGAGGAGTAGCTCTTCATCGTGGCCTTCCTTAGGTTTTGCTATTCAGGCTTTTTTCTGAAGACAGAAATAGTCGAACCAAAAAAATCAAAATCGCATGTGGTTTTGAGCTAGTAAAAGAGTTTTCCCTCCCTTTATCGCCCGACTTTTTATTCTCCATTTTCCCGTGTTCTCGTCAACATATTTCCCCATTAGATAAATTTGTTTCTAAAAGGTGATTTACATTCAGTCTACTCCAAGAATTGCGTAGTTATATGGTGCATTTGCCCCTAAGATCGCATAATACACACAATCCTTAAGCTTCAGAGAGTCAGTGCCCCGTCGTTGGAGAATTTCTGACTTACCAATGATCCTTCTAGCCCCAGGGCTGTGGACCCCAATTTCAGTTTCTATGATTCCGCTGCAGCTGATGAAACCCTCTAATTAGACCAAGTCACGAACACTCTCCATTAACTAAGATTCAATCTGCTTAACCACAATAGTCTTGAATGAGTACGAAATATTTGACTGAATGCTTATTTGCTAACAAAACATGGAACACATACTTTGTCTATCCAAATCATCTGTACGTCGAGTTGCAATCATCCAGATTTCTCTTTGTCGCGAGATGTAGTAGACTTTATGTTTGGCTCACTCGATCTGGCTTGTCCAAGCAGACTGTAATTTCTGACCTTGTGGAACTTGCCGAACAATTTTTTGATCGGTGATGATTGTATCGCGTTGATTCTCACTGTCAACTGAACTCAGCTTCCTTAATCAAATAAAATTATAGGCTGGCCGATTTCAAAATGAAACACCTAGGAAGTGTTATAACGGCAATCATGAAGAATATCCAGTACGGTTCTTAGATAGTTTCACTTCCGATATAGGACCATTGTTGTTTGCTAAACACACTGGCACACAATTTCACATTGAAGTTCTGTTCGTGTTCTACTCCTGAAAGTTCTTTAATAACTACCCCGTTTCCAAACTACACAGCTTCGAGGCTCCAGTTAATTTTCATTCGAAAGCTCTAGTCTCGGTTTTGGTAAGTTAGTAGAGTTCAGTACACAGTTGACACCGCATACCGCACGGTTGGGAATATCTTGTTGGGAATTGGCTACAAATTAAACTGATTTCAATATCTTCTGCTTTTTAGTCACTCGCCTCCCTTCGACAACCGAAGCTAATCAGTCTGCTAGGAACAGATGCAAAACGATACTGTTGGCTTGTGAAAACTGGAGAAGATTTACGTCAAGACGCTCGTCTACAACATCTATTCACAGTGACTAATCACGCACTTGAAAGAGCCGTGGGTGGTTCACAAGTGAGCCCTAAGATGGATGCTGTGATCCATTCGAGCGTCCCGGTGCCTCTGAAAACGTATGCTGTCGTTCCGATGTCTTGCCGTCTTGGTTTGGTCCAATGGTTGGAGTCTACCACTACACTATTGGCGTTCTATAAGTCGGTCATGCAACCTTCCGAAATGATGACTTTCAAGTATGTTACTCACCCACTGAGTTTGTCACATATACAGCGAAGTTAGATCGTATCGCATGCCTTTTAGAAATTGTCTCATGCACAAAACGTGTTTTAGTTATTTGTTTTTATCCGGTCCATCTCAAAATGTTACTTTATTATCAGTTTGAATAGCCCAGCTAATTATATGCATACTTCTGTCGTCGTTAGATCTGGGTTTAGATTACATGCAACCTAAGTGCCAAGCTTGGCGTACAACCGAAGCATTAATCCGAGCTACCAACCCCATAATTGTTCTCAACAATCACAGAACTGGGTTCATATTTGGCAAAATGGTTATTTTGCTTTTTCCTTGAACAAGTAATTCTACGATAACCAAACGTTACGTGGAAATTTGGTTCCCGTTAAAGCTGTGAAATCGCCGGTATTTGTTCGCTCTGGTGATTCTGAGCTCATATTATTCGCGGCCAAGTGTAGCCGTCTTCAATCAATACACAGTTGATCGCGATACTTTACTGTCCAATCTAATCGCATCATACCCAGTGTGTTATCTGTTCCGATTTAACTCACCCTGTCTATTGCATAATCGGCTTACGATATCGATTCTTCTTCTACCAGCTAGTTTATTTGGAATATTATTCACGTACTGCCTTGAATGAGTTCGTTCATCATCGCCGGACTGCATGAGCAATGCTCCATTCTAAATCTGAATATCGCTCATTTGCCACTTGGAACATTCACGCCTAAGTGCTGTTTGTGAAATCTTCATGCTGCGTTTATCGTGTCTAGGGCTGGTATTACTGAGCTGCTATGTATCACTCGTTACTTCATCATGGTTTCCGAGACCAAATCGTCCAGTTGTCCGTGAGCCTATACCACTGGCTCCGAGACGAGTGCGTCATTTTCAAAAACACCTTCGGCATCATGGAGGCTATCATGCATCGAACACACGTGAAGACTGGAAACATTATGCATATCGCATTGCTCATCGGCGGCCCCGACCTGTATATGTTTCACCCTTTGAAAGTGCGTATTATCCGAAATCTGATGAATACGAGTGGGTTGACGATGATGTATTGGAAGACGTGCCCTTGGTGTTGCAGCGAACTCCAGTGAAAGTAGTCAAGACCCCTACTTTAGGATTAGCTGATCTTGATCAAACACCCATTCATGTTGAGACTCTTCATCTGCTTCAGCGTCTACTGAAATCGTTCAGGCGTTCGTTTAAAAAGCGAAAAAGACCTTCTGGATCGGCTCACCATATTATCATTTCGCAAGCTCCCACCGAGACCATCTCCACGGTACAGTCTTTGAGTAACACATGCAACCCGACCACCGATGGAACAACTGGTACACCGAGATCAGCAATGCCCGTGCAACCGGTAGCAGCACCCATCCCCTCACCACCTCCCGCTCCTGCACCTACACCCCAACTTCCTCCGAATCCTGCTCCGGCGCCTGTGCCACCAGCTAGCCCGCCACAGTCAGTCTCACCAGTTTCACCACGTTTTGAAATGCCCATTGGAGGCTCTCCGTCTTCACCTCCGGTGAACAGTCCTCCTTCTGGACTTTCTCAGACAACCCTCAGTATGGGAACTGAACAGCTCCAAGCCACTTTGATGCCAACCGTGCAACAGGCTCCTTTGACTTTGGCTCCTCTTTTGGCCGAAATAGGCGCTATGTTGCTTGCAAGTCAACCTACTATCGGAGCTGCTCTTGGCTTGACCACTGGTGATCTTGTACATGGGGCGCATGCTGTGGCTCCCGTGGCTTTGTCTCAACCGAAGTTTAGTCTCGCGGCTGCTACTCCGACGATGTTGGGTATGCCAGTATCTACCATGCTTCCTGTCAGTCAGATGAGCACCCAGACTGCCGTAAATGATGCTCGGTCGTCCATCACATCGGAACTTTTGAATTTAGTAAACACCTTACAACAGCAACAGGAGTTACAGCGACAACAGCTGCAACAGCAACAACAGTTACAGCAGGAGCAACAAAATTTGATACAACAGCAACGGAGTCAACTTGCTCAACAAATGCAACAACCACAGCCATCTATCCAACCACCGTCGGTACAGCCTGTTGTGCCTCAGCCTATACAGACATTGGATCAACAAGGTCGTGCCGTGTTTCCTTCTGTTGGTGGTCAGGTTACTGGAGGTGATGGCTCAGAAAATGGTTTCATAGGAAACAGTCAACTACAAATGCTGCTTCAACAACAGCAGCAACAACAACTTCAACCGGACACAAAGACAATCATCTCCATGGTACCCCAAACTGTTCTCACTCTTTCTACCGACGATAACGGTTATGATGACGAGGGTCAGTTGGTACCCTATCCATCATTGCACAGAACACGTACGGTACGGAAACGAAAGAAATTTGTCACACGTAAGCTCATACGACGAGCTAAAGACGCCCTGATGTATTAACCATATATTCGTGTATAATAGAGCGTGCATCTACAAGAGACTTGTCATACTTTTTACGATTGTTTGTCATCTAATATACTCTATTGTCTTTGTGGCTTTAGTTTGTTCTACCTTCCGTTCGTTCGCAATCAGTCAACAAGTCGATGATCCATTGTATCGTCACAGGATTGAGATAATTTTGTTTGGGAGTCGCTCGTTTTGTCCGCGATAAGGTAGCAAATTTACCGAGCTGCTTGCATTTCACATTGTTCTGGAGGATAGTTCTTTTTCTCTCTATGCCTACTAAATAGATTGGCTGCGGTTATTGGCATACTGGATGCAGTTCTGTGAGCTCATTGATGCTTTGGCAGTTTTGTGGTATAGAGGCACTCGCATTATAATAGGCCGGTATATGCTTATCTTTACAACTCTGTCTAACGACCTTTGTGGCGTCTTCAAGGGACGCTAGAGTATTCTATTTTGCAATTCCTCATCAATTGCCTATCTTTTTGAATCCTTACTGTCGAAGTGACGGTCCGTGAACACAACTGAGTATGTACTTGATGGAATAATTCGTTCGAACAATGAGTCAAATTAAGCTTGCGACGTTCTGTTTAGTTTATCTCTAGGATTCTTCACGCTTTACGAATCGCTTGCTACTGGCAGGAGAACCGGTGGCACTGGAGTTATGCAGCACGAACTCAGCTTGACGTATTGTTTACAAAGTTATGCATCGACCCTCCTACATACATTCGTTTCAGTCTTGAAGTTTCAACGATAATGTTGTTCCCTTCACGGCGAGTTTGGTGTATTAACTGTACTGTGGTTAGGGTATTCTCTGTGGTTAATCGAATGCTTGTGGAAGCAAGCTATTATTCTAAGCTTTTTATAAAAGATGAATGCTTACAATCTAGGAACGATACATAAAACGTCAAATTGGTTGTCGACATTCGTGGTTCGACTAGCCTGCTCTTGTGACCGAAACTCAATGACCTTGTCCTACATGCGGGACCGTAAACGGCTGACGCTGTACTACCTATTGTTCCACTCTCACATCCGTATTGGATGTAAACTCTAGGGTCTAACACCAAGGACCTAGTGGACTGCATGCGGTCACATATGGCCACGGGAGTGTTTGAATACTTTTTAAACGCGAGACCAAAAAGTGACACGGCGCATAGTGTTACGGGCCGAAGCTTTTGCAGGATAACAACCAAGCAGATGGTTTTTGATGACCTTTAATTTGAGGTTCCTAACAAGATCTGTCTACTTACGATGAAATGAAGTTACCTACAAATGGTATGGTCATCCTTATGAGGAAACTATTCTTGATGTAATTGGGTACTGAAGGACGCCACGGTCGATTATAATCCATTCTTATTTGAGGTAGCTCCTGTGTGAGCTAATATCATCATTTGATAAGGTTCCATACTGTTTTCACTGTTTACTGTTTAAATGGACTTAACAGTTAACTAGACGGCTTAGAATGCGCGCAGTCATAACATATCTATCTTGTTAATTTATTTCTTGTCTATTACTTTATGACTATATTCGAATCGTCAATCAAATGAAAGCCCATCACGCGATCAATCCGGTGCTGAACGGTTTTGATGTACAACTGCAACACCACTAGAGTAATGCGGTAACGCGTTTCACAATGAATGTCCAATGTCGTCGTTTTGCTAACGATCTCCATTGTTTTCATTAGTCTCTGCCATCTCAATGTTGTGGGATTTCGGCATCTGAATCGCTGATCTACGTACCTCAGGCATTCTATCAGATATTTGGATATGTTGGTCATTGGTCAGCGTTGATAAGTCGTTGGGGGATATGTTGCACAGTTTGTGCTTGTCAATAACATGTACGTGAGAAATAGCCACAGAATGGTTCAGTGCCAAAGGTTACTTGGACGATTGACATTGAGTGTGGAATACATCACGTAAAAAGACAGCGAGTCCACATGCACGTTCAGTCCTCGGTGGCCGAGTAATACAATCTCCTCTGTCATTTGCTGTCCAATCTTGTCGTTATGTGGCTATTTGACAACCTTGACAACCTGTGTTACTCCGAACTGATCGTACTGATCATACACATACTTATGCGTACATATCCATTCTACACGGCTGATGTTGGCTGGTTCCATTTTTTGAATCGTCCGAGACGGTAGTGTATGCTCAGCAGAACCGGTATTATGTTATCGACTGCTGGTAGGCAGCGTCTGCAGCGAACATTAGCACTAATGGTGCCCAAATCCAGAGAGCCGACTAACGTTTCACGCGTTCATGAATTGGCTGATCACACTTTCCGCTCGACCAATCACGTGATATCTGTGTTACCTAAGATGAGGATATACGGTTACCCCGGGGCAAGCCATTCTGTTTCATCATCCACTTTATATAGAATATGACTGATTTCGTTTATCTGCTTATAAAAGGTGTGTGTTCTGTACAATGAAAAGTGGGAGAATTCTATTGTTTACATTCCCAGTGTCAGGCTTAGTTGTAATGAAAAGGATAGGAATGAGTGATCAACAATCTCTTCGTTGATCGATCGTTGACTTCCGTCCGGAACTCTATATTTGTGATCAACGGATTTTTATCGATTACCGAGGGGAACTAGCAACTCCGATTCGTTGAAAGCATTCCTCAGATCCGATAAATGAGCACCTAATTATGTGACGGTTAACTCCGCAATACTTGTTCTTCGCTCTTATCGATGGATACAGTGACCGGACGTTTGTTAGATTTAGTCCGAGAGCGCCATTTATCCTGACGACACGATGGGTCATATTAAGCTTGCGGCGTTCTGGGATTCTCCATGCTTTACAAATCGCTTGCTACTGGCAGGAGAACCGATGGCACTGGAGTTATGCAGCACGAACTCAGCTTGACGTATTGTTTACAAAGTTATGCATCGACCCTCCTACATACATTCGTTTCAGTCTTGAAGTCTCAACGATAATGTCGTTCCCCTCACGGCGAAAGATGTTTGGTACACCTTTCTCACTCTGAGAATATGTAACTGAACAATTTTTTATCTTGCAATCATCCCCCAGATTTTTTTTGCAGTAGACAGACAAGCTATACGTGAAAGCAGTCAGATTCATTGCCTTTGTTTTCTGGACTTGTCTGATCTCGACCACAATTCTGCAGGCCGCCGCACCCACTACACAATAATAATTGTCAATTGTATAATGCACATGTTGTCTGTAAGCAAAGACTTCATTGTGGGCAGTCTTTAACGGTAGATCGGCTGTTCCTTTGAAGAGGTTATGTACTCTGTTCCAATGAGAAGTGTTTCGTTAGTCCTTGATTTAGTCACATGACCAGTCCAGAAGAATTGCTGACTACATTTAAGGTTGTTTTCGCAGAGGGCCTTTTTAATGTCGAACACTTCATACCCTGCACAGTTTGAATCTTTATTTTCTTGTCACAAATTTGGCTAAAGAAGACAATAGATTGATATCAAAGGATTTATACCCGAACTAATTGCGTTGGCTATACGAGCGCTTGCAACAGATCGTTTGTGTACAGACATGAATGAACAAACTGGAACAGCAAGTCTTGAGAAAAGCTGAAATGTCACAGTTCATAATCACTGCTGCTGTCATTGTGCTGACAAAGGTGTACGCCGTGCGCGTTGTTCGACTCCTGTCTTATTGGATACTGTCATCTAGTGATATTGCCGAAACGGAGGGGAACATGTTTCGGTTAATCCATATGTCCTGCCCCCAACGGGTGAGAAGCACGCTGCCGTTACTAATGTCTTAGTTTCAGCAATAACTGTGTTCCGGAGACTGAAAGCCAGTCTATGTTGGCTCCTCCATTTGATTCGTGCTTGAATGATAACGAGTGATGATGGGTTTAAAATGCAGTGACCGGGGATTGATTCACGGTCTCTTATTGTCTGTACGGTAATCGCCATCCACGTTGTAATACCATATCTATCAAGCAGGATCGTTTCCTATAGGAAACCAGTTCCTTACAAATCATTTGAACTTTGTCATGACGTTTTATACTGAAACTTTACTTGGTAAGAGCCAGCACAATTCTTCTTTAAGAAAGTAAAGTCTCTTCAGATTCGTTTAGTTTCATTTGCCCACACATTTCTCCTATGTAAACTGGCTTCCCAATCATCATGGCTTCTTTGGAACTACAGTATGTTTGGTCTTAACAACCAGGTCCTTGGAACGTGCCAACTGTTGTCCTGTAGTATCGTATACATGAATTGGTGTGCGGAACGAATAGTTCCAAGTAGTTTCTCACGGTGTGATACTTCTGCTGTAGAAAAATTGGATTTGGTCTCTTATTCACCTGTTCTCACTCACTTGTTAGGTGTGCAGAGGTATTTTGAGAGGAGACGTTAGAGTGTTGGTTACCGACTAATATTCTTGCTATTCAAGGAACTAGTCTTGCTTTGAGGAATTCGTTGGTGCAGACCAAAGCTGCTGAGACTTCGTGTAATTGCTCTCTTCGTAATGAGCTGTTGAGAATAATTAAAACTGAAGTACTCAGCGACCTAATCTGGCTTGCAACACACAGGAGCTTCGAATATATGTTGACTGTTAATTTTAACAGGACAGATTAGCTGGTAGCAAGAACACTTCGGTTCTCAGTGTACATGAATTACTGTTAAACCTGGTGTTGGAGCACTGTATGAATTGACTGCATTCAGTCTTTTCTATTAACTTTGTGACTGACTGGTAAATTCTGTTCTACTTTGCAATTTCCAGTATCCTTGAAGAAAGGAGATTGGTAACAGTGGATAGAACAATAGACCCATGCTACCTCAGCGGTTTATTTGTACAGCTTTGTGCTAAATATACTCAATGCTGTCTGTGTATTATTCTCAAACGGGATAATATTTTCGACGAGTGCCACTTTAGGTCAATGATCGCACTAAAAAGATGTTTCAATCAACCCCAAGATTGATTGATCATATGAAACTAGCTAGTCAAGAGATTTGATTTAGAATTTCGATGTTATACATAGAAGGAATGCCCTCAAACGTTCGGCGTGGATACTTAATCATTACAGTGTTACTTTGTTCTTCTAGGCAATTAGGGTACAACACAAATTAGTTTTTTAGAGGAACGGACACTGGGTTTCGGAGCCTTTGCACTGTGTTAATTGAGTTGTCAACTCGTTTATGTTGGGTATACTGCCAGTTAGCTGAAAGTTCATTTCAACTGAAATGCATCGTGTAATAAGAATCCACTTAAAGAGAAGCAAAAGATTCGTAATTTGGAACGTGAAGCAGCAATTGCTTCTTTGTCTGAGCACCACTAGCTCATTCATTTCGAGGTCGAGCATCTCTCGAAGACTCGCAGCAACAAATGTAGACTAGTTTCCGCTTCATTTATATTGTGGTCTCGGTTGACCCTCACCCTTGATTGGTCATGTGCTTCCCCATCGGGAGCCACTTTGGCGGAACATGCAGAACACAAAACACGATTGACAATACCATATATTTCAATTTGAACGTCACCCATAATTGATCGCAGCCGTCGCATTCCCATAGACTTTCCAGTCGTCCCCTTTCGAAAAGAAGCACTAGACTCGAGTTTCGCTCTCATTAGAGCTCGTCAGTAGTACATATCATCGCCACTGCCGGGACTTGAACCACGGACACGCTGTTCATGAGGCAACCGTGTTTACCACTGTGCCATTGAATTCACGTTAGGCACGACCGAATTGTCATATGTGAACGCTCAACCACTTTCGCTTGTGAGTAATAGCATATATTCTGTTGTAAACCCTCCTAAACGGTACACTGGTTCGATCTCGGTATAGTGGTACGCTCGATAAAATCGGATTCTCGTCCCGGTAATAATTCACACGAAAATCTCGGTCCCGAATAATACCGCGACTGTTCCCGTAATCGCTCCCAAGGC
>JTDE01000195.1:148446-190112 GCA_014338405.1 Paragonimus skrjabini miyazakii | reverse complement strand
GTCATGTACATCGGCTTGAAGAAGGACATATTCGTTGTTGGGCTTGTTCAGCGGACGACTACCAAGCTGGTCACTATCATGTGGCATGTAATTTATGAATCGTGACTCAAAATACTTAATTTACACGCACTTGAGTTTCGACGACCCCATGGTGACTTTATTCTTGCACACTTTTTTAACACAAGACTCGTCGAGCGATTCTTTATCTCAATGGCTGGTAGCGGGCAACAGGGTCATGACAAGAAGGTTCACAACATCCATCTTTAAACCTTCCTCAGATGGCGATTCTGTTCTTACAGGGCTGTCAATCACTGGAACGAACTCCCACTTGAGACAGTTGGTTGCTGCCTTATAGATAGTTTTAAAACATTTTAAGAGCCCCATTCAGGTGAAACCTAGTTAGGTTTGCAACCCTACTCTGTTCCTTGCACTTGCTATAATCCTCAAGTGCGGTGCTACACCCTGTTTTCAATTATTGTATTCTTGATCAACGGACGACAGCTAGATATTGTAACAGATAAACTGATTGAAACAGGAGGGCTCCAGCCTCGAATCTGTGTAGCGTCGATTCAGGGGAACAGGGGCTCACTATCATACTCCTTAAGAGTAGTCAGTCCATCTTACCGGTTGTATTCTTCCAGTATCCATTCCAAAGTGTCGGTAACCTCCACGCCTTTCGGCCAGCTTGGTGTAGGTTTGCACAGCCTCCTTGTCTTCCTTCGGCCGCTTTGACTTTTCACGTCTGGAGTGTCTCAATATGCCTATTTCAACAGTTCATGAGAAGTAACTCAGCATAGCAATTGCTGATTATCAGTCTTCAGTACGCAAACCGACAACCGAGCCGTTGAGTTGCGCAACTTAATTCCGATCGCAAGAGTGGTATAGAGTGTGGTTACTTTTCTAATGATGCCACAGCTTGCCAAGTGTCCGGGAACGTGAACGCCTAGTAAGTGTTCCACGTCACTGGGACTGCACGAGAGGCTCACTTAACACAGATGTCACAGCTCTGCGTTGCATCCAAGACTGTTCGTCATACAGCTACTTCCTGGAATTTCGAAATTTTCTAAGGGGAGAGTAATTTCCTTCACTTGTTTGTGCGAGGGCAATGTGCTGTAGATGAAATGTCTGATAAACTTGCACCCCATTTCGTCGGACACATTTAAGTCAAGAAGCATCCAAATTTTAAATTTCAGCTTGATTAGCTGAAGTGATCAGTTTTTAACATTCACTTTCAATTTTGGTCATGTCGCCATTGACACTGATAACAGCCTTCACTCCTCTCTTTATATTTCTAATATGATCCTTGATATAGGATTGGGGTAGTTTATACTACAAGTCGATCAGTACAATTTCGAGCCAGTGTAGACTTGTGTTGTTGCAATCTTTGTGAATAGTGCGAAATAAATGGTACTAAGCCTGTCTACTGATGTGGCCACAGTGACATTTGTACCTGCTTTGATGTAGAAGAATTCCTTTATTCTCGATAGACATATGACGTAACTTTATGTTTGAAAGATCTAATCGCTGGAGTTGCAAACCCCACGAACTAAGTGGCTTTGTAACACAGTCTCATCAACCCTACCATTCAGAATTTTATTAGTTCAATCCTTGTACTCCTTCAAGTAGCCCCTCATACCTTTATCTCAAGCGCCATCCTGATCAATATTGGCTTAATCCCAGCAGCAGTGGCTCCGTTTACTTGGGTGTGAAGTTCAAACATGGACTACTCGGGTCAGACCACCCTGACCCACTGCCGCAAACGTCAAACTGCGTAGCCCACAACAGTTGTTGATGTTTTCGGTTGTCACTAGAACATGGCACAAGTAGTTGACATTCATTTCTATTTTATAATTTCGTCTGATAGATGTTCGGAGTGACTTCTGAATTGCATTCGGTTGAGGTAGCTTTAAGTCATTTGCAGTTGGTTTCTTTCTTGCCGATCGTCGTAAGTTTCGGCCATCTCCTTTTGTGGTGATTTTTATTTGTTCGCCCTCACTTTCGCTCGTTATAATTTCACGTGATATTCACCTCTACCGTAGTCCACAACATCTTTAAAAAGATGATCAACCAGTGTACTGGTTTGCTTACTCAAATCATACCAGTTCTGATTGCCGCTCGACGTGGTGCGCTCTTGCACAAGCAGCAGGCCGAGACAGTTGGTATCGCCTGCTTAAATCGCAGCCGTGATTCGCTACACACCGGTTGAACGTTTAGTCCCCTAAACTAAATGGAGCAGTTTGTGATTGCTATTATCGCTGACTTTTCGGTACGGATCGATAAGGTGACCTTTTCTGAATACCACCTATCCGCCAGGCCACCAGTTCGCTCAAGATAACACAGTCTCCTCAAGCTTGGCATGTTGACTGACAATGCCTCAACAATATTTGCCAGTCTGAATGCGCAAGATTGACTGATGAACCACGATAAATTTTCACAGATTTAAAGGACCAAAAATCAGTTAATCGGCGATTGTATGGATGTTCCCACAATACAAAATTGTGGTGTTTCAGCTCGTGCACATCTTTCAGCTGGACGGAGTAAATTAATATTCCTTGGTCTTACTGTGAAAGGTTTGATCTACGAGAACTTACTGCGAGAACATTTGTTGTCAATGCTGTCCGTCTGGAATGACCAGACGTTGCAGTGAGATACTGTTCTAACCGTTTGATAGAGCGCTACATCCTCGTTTAACTCGTCTTCAACAGTAGTACGGCCCGTATCAAGACGAAGTCATAATAATTGCGTCGTTTATTTTGTGCCCAATCGTGTGTACTAATCCAGATAAGGTGTCCAGTCAAAGGTGAATTTACTCTTAAACCGGAAGATCTGGAACAATACGATTCGGACGTGCGTCCGAAGGTTCGATGAACGACAGTTGTTCGGCCATGAATTAAAAAATGGTTTCTTTGCGGATATATAGGAGTTTCAGTCTCATGATAGTTTACGAACTGGCTAACCAGCGTTGTCCGCCTGGGCCACAAAAGACCTCAACACACAAGTCTTCTGGTCGTATTCCTTCGGGTGTACTCTGGATACGTGGTGTTAGCGGAACCACAAGTGGTGCAACGCAAGCCACTTGTTATGTGTAAGCTTTCTTTGGCTTTGGTTACTGTGGCAGGCTAATCCGAAACGGATACCATCAACCACGGTATGTGCAAGATTAGAGCTGGAACCGACCCTGTTCGTGAAGCGCATGTCAACTTAGATATATCAAGGCTCAATTAGGCTTCGACCATAATTCAGGCTGGTTGTGTCGATCACACTGTCACAGGAGTGATGAATCAGAAAAGACAAATATTTTTTATCTCTGTTCCAACGCAGCTTTGACATTACAAGTGTCCTTCTTTGCCTAGTAGCCATGTCATAAGGTCTCCTGAAAGGACCCTGAACCTCGCCATCTACACTAGATTGACCTTGCCATGAAAGTGTATAGAATAGTGAACCAGGGCTGTGTCACTTGTAATTATCGAGGTTGTCCCTCACCACTCTGAGGATGTGAAGGAATCACTCACATGATTTAATACCGCAGCGCCGCCATACATATAGGCTGTCATCCTGATTCTCTTGAGTTGTGGAGTTGGAACTAACCGTTATCAGTTCCCAAAATGACACTCATAGAATTTGGGAAAACGAAGAATTCTACTCATTGAATAGCAAGATGCTAAACGAATGGCTGTTTGTCAAAACTTTCCCAACCAACCATTCCCCTTGTCATCATGGCCTGCCGTTATCATTTATGATGGAGAGGAGTAGGAATGATATTCGTAAGACCATATCCTCTCAGTTATTTATCGATGTAGTCGTTGCTGATCACGGTAAGCCGGTTACAAGCTGAATCTAACACAGTGAAAAATTATCTCGAAACTGTATTGAAAATTGTTCATCTGAAACTTGAAGAACACTACGTTCTACTTACTTCAGAGGAATTCGGCAAGGTGATTGATTCCTTGGCCTCTAGCATGCCATTGGTAGGAACCTACTGGAAACTAATCTAAGATTCAGAGTGATAAAGCTGTTTGTTTACTAGCGACGTTTAATTTCTGATCGAGAACCTGCTTTGAATCAGATGTATTACTTAAAATTTCGTAGATATTTATAACATATATTACCTGAGAAGCTATGTGAATCAGAAGGTACCGGGTTGATGGTCGTGTAGAAGCGAATAAAAACGCTGTCCACATCAAACTTCCTTTCAGTGGCAACATGTTGATAACCGCATTTGGCGCGACTAATACCGGGTTTATGCGCACGTTTATAACGTAGCAAAATTTGTTTTGTTTACAAACTACTAGGCTGTCTTTAAAACCAAAGTCCCATATTATCCAACAGTCACTGAGTGTGTTCGTTTTCCTGCAGCCGGGTAACATAAATAACGGTTGAAAACGAAGGCAAGTGAGCATATCTCAATGTGGCTGAAAACTACGTCGGCTCATTTACTAGCGATTGACATTCAACAGAGATAAACCACCGTTTCGTCCTTCACAAAACACTCGGTATCTGAAAGTCACGACACCAGTATTACTTTACGGTACACAATCATAAAGAATGTTCGCAAATGCTAATGTATATCGTGCTCATACTGATCACAGATAGACAATCGGCTTTACCTTTGAAAGCAAATTTGCATTTTATGTCTGGAACATTGTACAATGGTCTACGTTCAGTGATGATATAATCCATTTCATTCGTTGCAAAAACAGAAAAGTATGCAGGGTTGCTGAAAAAATTTAGTATAGTGGATTGGGCTACTGTGTGAAGCACGAGGATACCGGATTTTCTAGATACTGTGTTTTTTGGACGCTCAACTGGAACAAAGGAGGCAAATGATGACCACCACGATCAACAGATATAAATTCCATTGAATTTTCACCGTGTGAGCATCTGCAGCCCTATACATAGCGATATAATTTGAAAATTACTCCAGAGTTTATACAGAAGATAGATCTGCAATTAGGATTGATTTCACAACAAAACGTCTACAGCATATGTTGACTTGTAAGTAGGAGTTCTAAATCGACACTAACGTTTTAAAATAAACCAATCAGCAATGGGCAATGAACACTTCCAATAACGCTGATTCGGTCGGTCTAGTTAATCGGACCATCTCGCTAGTCCGGCCTAACAGCTCGAGGCAGACTCACAGTTGCATTTAATGCTTTTGATATCCGCACTCATCTACAGACTTCACTGAGTCTGAAACAAACGGCACAACTAAATCACTAATCAGTTAATACATATAACAAACAAAATATCAGCCTATTGTCTTCTTTATTCAAAACCAAATATAGATAAATGGACTGAGAATAACACAACGTTACGAGCAAGTTGTTATACTTTACGTTTCAACCACCTCGGGTGGCCTTCCTCAGGAGTGACGTTCAACTTGAAATTAATCAAATTCCCGACTGCTCATCAGTAATCTAAAATATCGTCCAGCAGGTTTAATAAACTCGGAGATTCTGACCTATCTAGGAAGTCCTAATCGCGGGGTTATCGATTGGAGTTAACAGGACAGTAACTGTGTCTCCACTCGAGGCGATCGGACAATCTGATCATTACTCACAAGCGAAAGTGGTTGAGTGTTCACATATGATAATTTGGTCGTGCCTAACGTGAGGTCAATGGCGCTGTGGTAAACACGGTTGCCTCATAAACAGCGTGTCCGTGGTTCAAGTCCCGGCAGTGGCGATGATATGCACTACTGACGAGCTCTAATGAGAGCGAAACTCGAGTCTAGTGCTTCTTTTCGAAAGGGGCCGACTGGAAAGTCTATGGGGATGCGACAGCTGCGATCAATTGTGGGTGATGTTCAACTTGAAATTAACCAACTCCCCGACTACTCATCAATATTCTCAATCCACTTATCAACAGCGTGTTAAGCACGACGCCCAAACTGTTTGAATTCGTTCGTACTAAATTTGATGCGGATATGGAGCTGAATATACTTCAACGTATCCAAAATTCGAGATTACGCAAAAAGTACAATGACAAGCTTACTAAGCAAATTTCAGCATATCCAGCAAAGAGGATTAGCGGTATGTGAACAATTGTCATGAGATCTATTCACAGTTGGTTATTAAGCACATTAGTTTTTTGATGAAAATTTATAAGTAAACAAGTGACGAACAATTGTTTTCGATTATTCTTTCCACAATTAATGCAAGTACATAGACCTCGTCAAGATGTCCTAAATAAAACCGCAATAAAACAGCAATTGACTGTTAACGGATGACATTCATGACGACTACTGGACTCCACAAGGTAATAGGTTAGGCCCGGACCGGAGGTTGACTGGATGTTGCGTCACACGGTCAGGGTTAAATGTTTGTGTGTATTTAGACTGGCTGTTACTGATCTGTGGCCACGGTAGTTGCGAGGTGGGAGGGGGCGCTAGTGGTCCGTATTCTACGATCGTCCAGTCATTTTTCCCGGTTCTTGATTCAACCGCAACAAACAGAAGTATTAATCGCTCTAAATGTGATCAGCATCACACGAAAAGTGAACAACAGTGTGTGAAACAAGAAAGTAAGTAGGAAGAAAGCGTGTGGTAAATGTAAATCAGTGGTCACAATGTCTTGAAAACATTCTCCTTAAACAACCTGTCTGTATCTCAATTGTTCATACGCTATGTTCCAGTAGATTGGTGTTACTTTGGTCAATTGTGCTCACAACAATTTCCTGCCAATCTTGGTTTTCCAAGAGCTGTAAATATTACTCACGATACTAATCGATTCGTACATCCAGTCATATTATTTACCAATCCTAATTTCTGTTTACCTACAAGTGACACCAGTTTTATGATTCATGCAAGTGTTGGAAATGAAATCTGTTACAATGTATGTCAACTGAAAGAAATTAAATGCAACAGTTTATAGTCATTGTCGATCACGCTTTGCAAAACCATTGCCAGATTAAGGCACTCAGTTGGAAGTAATAAATGTGATGTGGTACAAGCAAAATCCTCAGTCATCAATTAACAGTAAAATTATGGTTCATCCGATCAGTCATTCTTACCTTAGAAGTCAGTTCTGTAACACAGCCTTTTTCGCTCATTCTCATTCGGAATTTTACAGTTACATAGAGTAAGTGCGAGCTATATTTGGAAATGATAAGAAATCAAATGATCATTAAAGTTCACGGAAGTGGTACGGATAATAGTCTACTGGTGAATGGTGGAAGGGTTGACAGATGTGCTAGAGTGCCATACGTACCCACCGTGAGACCCGTGTTCATCAGTGTCATGTGTTAATACGCTCGGCTTGCAGTCAAGTAGGCCGGAGTGTAATTTACGGTCCGCTCTAGTCTAGTGCTTCCTCTTAAAATGAGCTAGCCTATAAATGTGTACAAATGAATGACCTGTAAACAACTCTGAGTGTTGCTAACTTATATCGGCCAAAATCATCAAAGTTCCATGAATGTACAAATAAATATCCGTTTTAAGAAGCTCTGTGCAGTCATCTGTGCTTAACTGCCTGCTAACAGTTGGATAGAGAACAGTGCCCAATGAACATTGATCATTGTACCAATGACATTCCTTAAGAAAATACGAAGGGCAACTTGAAATACTAAAGCAACATTTCAGTGAATGTGATTGTTTGCTTCTGACACCAACGTAAAGGAACCACAAAATTACCATACATTTATCCTCGTGATCTTTCAGATACGGGTATAGAACCAATACGAAATTACGAACTAATTTGTCAGAATATACGTGCGAATTATATTTACAGGTCATCATATTAAAATTATATTTAAAGAATTTCCCCGACTAGATTGGATTAGATTAATTTCACCATACATCACTACAAATCTCGTGTAAGAAAGCGATCATTTGACTATACGAGGAAGCCACTAAATTTTGATAGTGCCTAACGTGCCATTCACTCTAAACAAAACCTCCCTATCAAAATTGATGATAGTGGATTAAGGCTTGTTATGAGCAAGACTTTGGTTTTCAGAAATCATAAAGCACACTTTTGGATTGCAATGTTCGTGTATAAGGAAATCCTTAGGGTTACAAAAGCACTAAGGTTTCCATAACAACCAACCACGTAGATGGAGACAATAAAATGAACATGCGGTTTTGGCAACCTCGGTCCTTGTCATCATTCTTGCTAGAAAATACGTCGGTTGAACAGAAACAATGGGTAATTTTAGATGAACTAGCAGTTTTATTGTTCCCCTCAACAATTCTTTAGTTGTCATGGCAATTATACATGTGGTTGGCTGTTTACTGTTCTCCTAGACAACAGTTTATTCCATGTGGATATAGGTACTCTGACACAGTTCGTTCTGTAGTGTAACACGCACGATGTTTTACGGGACAGCACCTACAACGTCTAAAATTCATATTAGAGTATTTCAGGTGAGTCGTATATGGTATTCTTCACAAGATTGCTATATTCTCTGTGGTGTAAAGTAAAAATTATTTAGTATTCATTTAATCATCACTTTGTTCTATGGGTTGTATGATTCTCTTATTTGTAAGATACTCTTTGAATTAACGTAAATGATGATATTATTTAAACAGTGTAGTTGTACATTCAAAACGTTTTCATCCATTTTCTCGATCAATGATACATCATAAGATAATTGAAACTGTGTAGATTATTGTATCCGATATATGACAGTAAGAAATGAGACACCAAGATGTCCCAAGAGATGAATTGCGCTAAAAAAAACCATCATGTATTTGATACCGATAACATTAAGTCCGTTTTGGATGGAACATTACACTGTCGTAAGTAGGTACTAAAGTTGCTGTGTCTAAGGTTCGTTCATCTCATAAATGAAAACTTTAGGTAATCATGATAAACTTCTCAACACCTTTAGAAACAAACGTCAACGGTCATTTTCAAGTACATTCTTCCCCATGCCTAGCTGCGATCAGAAATGATAAATCTGGGTAATATCTATGCAATAGCGTTAGACGTAACCTGTCGTAGATAACTGACAATACGTGTGAATTAATGGATTTACATGAATAACGTTACTAAAAGTTTTGCATTTTGTTGCAAGTTTAGGTCAGCATGAAGACTCATTTTAATTGACATGTAAATGTGATAATAATCAAGGTTATTATTACTGTATGATGTAGGCTAGTTCAACTGACCGCCTCATCCATTCCTTGTAAGTGTACACACGAAAAAATCGAAAGCGATCAATGTGTGATACATACGACGCATTATTGACTTGACTCGCTGCAAAAGGTTATTGGGATATTGTCAGGGTATGTATTTCATCTCGTCGTGTTAGACGTTAGTGGGATATAATTTTACACGCTATTTGTTGCGCCTAGTTAACTTAGTGAGGTTTATTGCGTTGTGTATCAGTCCACATTCAATCTCCGGATGTAACACCAAGTCGTGTTACAGGAAGGAATAGTTGGTTTACCCACATCATAAACTCTTCTGTCAACTACCTTAAGAAAATCAACTGGACCAGAGTTAATACAATTGTTACTGTATCTCTTACCAAGACCATTTGGTGACTGCCATGGCAATTGTTACTGTTGGAAAACTTTTGAACAAACCTGACCATCGATTGAGAATTACAAACTTTATGAGCGAGTTGTAATACTCTACATTTCAACCACCCCCGATAACCTTCCTCAGGAGTGTTGTAATCGAAATCTCACGTGAGCCCTGTTCCTTTTTTAGTGTGACTTCGATTACAACACTTCTGAGGAAGGCCACCCGAGGTGGTTGAAACGTAGAGTACTACAACTTGTTCATAACGCTGTTATTTTCGATCCGTTTATCAATAACCTGTTAAACACGACACCCAAATTGGGTGCGGATGTCTTAAAACCTAGTCACTCTATTGCAAGTATCCGACTATACGCCTAAGTTATTTTCAATAAGTTTTAAAGTATAACGCAGGGAGTGTGAAAAATTACCAACTAATTGTGTTGTTCCATGGGCACGGGACCTGGTTGCATCTGTTCAACTAGCGAATGCGTAGTGGGATACAGTTCCTTTATCTAGCTTACGCATAAAACTGCCCCTGACCAATAACACACCGATGTCCCGCAATGATTGATAGATAGTCCCTGTCTACTACAGATGTACCAGAATGTTGTTCACAGGATTATGGCAGACGCCCACAACAGGCGTGTTTCTGTGTATTCGGCACACCTTCGTTTCTTACGGCTAAGTCGGTCGCGGGATTTTTGTCAGATCATTAAGCGCAAGAGAAACGAATGACCCCTATCAGAGGTCATACATAGTGGATTATTCACCAATGCAGAATGGCGCCGTGCACATCGAATGTGGACGTAGGCTTACTTTTGTAACCGAAATGCCTGGGGAGGCAATAGGGCCGCGAGTATAACGATAGATAGAATCACCTCCGTTTGGGTCAAGTTTGTTTGTGTCGGCGACTGTTATCATAGCAGAAAACGTTAATCGGTGGTAAAGCCAAGCAATAATTTTCATTGTCAGCTATTGTACGAGTGCATGAATAATTCGTTGAAATCTTATCCTAGAAATGAACGAATAGTGAACCTACCGAGAGTAACCGCCTACAAACTCTGCAATGCTCGTCCCTACATCATTGCTCATTGATTCGATTTCTGACCAATCTTCTTCATTCTATTCACTGTTTCCCGCAGGTTTTGGTACTACTAAGTTCAGGTAAGTCAAATGTTTACGCCGAAGACCAGTAAAATCATTTTTTGCCACAAAAACCAGTACGGACCCAAACATTACCAGCCTGCTACTTAGAATCTAATCCGGACAGGTTTTTCAAGTATGCTACAGTTTACCAAATCCCCGCCAATGTAAGTTCATATCATTAGTAATTCGTGTGAGCATTTGGTGATGTCGTTATTTTTTTCTGTTCGAACGATTTAAGAACGATGTGTTACGACTTGATGTTGTGCATTTCTAAGTAGCCGATTTATAAGAATTGTTTAGCCCTTGATAGTCTATGGGAATGCGACAGCTGCGATCAATTGTGGGTGATGTTCAAATTGAAATAGCCCTTGATAGCCTATTAGCTTTTCAAAAAGTCAGACACAGAAATGTGAACTCAGAATAACAGTTAACTTCGATGTTTCTAATCCAGTTGATGTTCATTAGACCTGCCGTAAAACTCATTAACTGTAGGGTTTTATCCTCTAATTTGGATGGTGGACACCATATATACGATGAAATGGATGCATAATCGACTGGAAGTGTAAGAGATCTAAGTTCTTATCATAGTTTTCTGGTTGACCCGATTGAGCACATGACACACGAAGGCATGCGACCCATTTCGCTGGCTCGGACTTTATTGAAACCCAGGTTTTTCACAACACGGCCACTTCACAATTAACAGATCTGCTTACACTACTTATGAGTATAAAGTGTTTTAGTGCTTTCTGTCTCCATCAAAGGTAACTTAACAACACTGTTTGGAATAGACATCCAAAAGCGTGAACTTTGTTCTTATTCTGACTTCGTTTGATTAGGATGATTGATATCTATTCCCACTCGATATCCGTGATGCAATCTACATCATCCACTCAGATAGATTGTCATATATGAGATTTTTTTATCTCCAGTTTGAAATGCTATATCCACCAATCAATTATACCTCTTGTTTGGTTAAGAAAATTATAACACCATTGTGAATCTCGTTAGCTATCATTCAGCCGACTGTCCCGTATGCCATTCAATGGGCAACCCAAATTGCTCAGCTGACACAAGAGCAGACAACTTAGCCTTCTGTTCATCTTATCCCACAGGTTGGTGGCAGAACTGGAGAATGCAGCAGAGCTTGTGGTATTGAGAGCTATACTTATGGTGGTGAGTGGAACAAAACAGCCTGCTTTTGCGGCAACGACCTACCTGCTTCAACAATTATCGACGTTCAGTGTTCAAGCAAAAAGCAAATTTATGTGAACCAAGCAACTCGGATGCCATCAGCACGCATAACGCCCATTGAGGTGAGATTTTATGTGATCCTGTAACCTTAAACAACCGGAACTTGCTTTCGACAAACTGATTTTTGTAATAGTAAGTAAAGTGTAATTCGGATGGTGAGTGAGACTTGTACAGCGCTTTTCCAATTCCAGAAAGAGGGGAAGATAGGAATCGATTAGTAAAAGGTTATTATTGATTCCACGGATTTCTATAAACACGAGATGCAGGTTATGTAGTAAGTTTTACTGATCACACTTCGCTGGATATACTGCATTTGTATTATATTGGTTACCTCTCATTACATATGCGATTTTGACTCATATGCACTACATATCTCACTGTGGCTGCGGTTACAACAAGACAACTCCCATTTGCGAGTTACTTTTGCTGTATCTCTCAGACTTAATGGATTCCATGAACTAATGTGAAGGTCAATAAAATTTTGCACTAATAAACTACTATGTAAATGTGTTGCTGTTTTTGAACCGCAACTTATTTTACAAAGGAATAACCCGCATACTGTTTGAAACCATCATATCCAGCATGATTCACTTTCATCTGAAGTGTTTCAAGGTTGAAACAGTTCACTATACCAAAAGTTGTGGGCAGTGTTTGTTTGTATAACAGACAACATACAAGCTTGGGGTGAATGTTTAAGGGGAGTTCATGTATAGGAAGTTGCTCATTTCATTGATTTATTTTCGATAACGTGGACTGCTTTTCCGTAATAAGGTCAGCCTGTAACTTACGACTTTGGTGTGTGTAAAACGAGTTGAAGCACGGTTAGTTACGTGATCGTATGGTAATAGTTTATTACGCTTAAAAACAGTATCGATGCGAGGGTATTTTAAACGGTCACTAGGTGAATAACAGTGGCTTGTTTCCTCCAGACTTGGATGTTTCATTAGCTACTTCAGTTAACATGGAATCACAGTACTGTTATAGGATTGGCAGAGGAGTTCATGGGCAGACAATAGAGGTACACAAGTGAAAAAACTTGGTCTTGGAACAGGCTATGTAATATTATCATACGGGTTTTGCGTTAGTCACAACTACTACAGGTTCTGGTGCATATTCTCCGGCTTTTATTTCAAACATGTAATATCCCTTTTTATTCGTTACAATGAGTTGAAACAACGCTGTGCGATATGTATACTGTTCGTATGTTCTCATCAGTTTCGGGGACAAAACGTACCTAATTTACAGGATGCGCTACGTGAACGGAACCATTCCAGTGAGATGGAAGATAGAAACGGTATGGCGTTCGGTCTACTGGATGAGTTCACACAAAAACGGTTGCACATACCGTCCGTTTTTATGTTCTCTGTGTGCTTACCGTGCGGATAAGTCACTCAAGGTTTTCTGACTATTTTTCGGACCTTCGGTGGTATAATGAAATCCTGGTCGTTTTGACGGGGTTATTCAGTAACTTTTTGTCAACAGGTGTTAAAAAATTAGTAAAAATGTAATCCCCCGTTACCAAGACCACGTCGGATTTGCGTTGTGTTTAGTTGAATGGTTTGCTTTGGGATGTGATCAACTGTCTGTCGTAGCAACTGCACATCCGGTCTACCGATCTACTTACCGCCGCTGATTCAAGCAAACCAGAAGAGCTCAATCAAATAAGTCAAGCAAACTGTGTTCGCGGGTACGGCGAATCGCATTTCTGATAATTCACGTATAACCTAAATTTGCCGATAAAAACGTTCTTCATGGTGCTGATTTTCGCTTGCTGTTCACATCTGACAAAATGATGCTGGTCAAAAAACTTAAAAACCAATAGGTTGTTTAAAACTTACTGCTTGAGCAGAATAACTTATTGGGTATATCAAATCCGATTTTGATGTATTGCCATACATGGACCACACAGAGCACATTACCACTGGTGGGAGAGTTCGCAAAGACAATACAAAGTGTTATTAATGGGAGGTGGTCCTTCTAAAGACGGTACGCCGCCGAACTTATGCTTCAGACTACTTACATTCGTAGATTACCTCAACGAAAATGAGTGGCTCAACATCGTAGATACTTTAAATGTTTAGTAAACAGTCCAGTACAGCTTCTCGTTTCTTCTTTGGTTTAATCCGAAGTACAGGTTGTAAAATGTTCTTTTCAACACCAACCCCTTCAGCTTAATAGTCTTTCAATACTAGACTGTGAATTACCATTACTTGTTAAAATGAAATAAAATCTTGATAGTTAAATAACCAAATGTTGTAGTGATTGAAGTCTAACGCATCTCATTCGTCCTATCACACAAAGGTTAAGACGTGATCATATGCCATTCGTTATACCAAGAATCAAACGCTAACACCGAGTTGTGAACATCTCAGCGCCTCCACTCATATCAGTAGTATCCTTTTACAACGAAGCATCGAAAACTACGACTTTAAAAACATGCACACAAAACACATTCGTAAACCTTTCCTTTACTTGAACTTATTTACAAAGATCAATGTGATTCATCCTGCTATTAATCTTGGATTTATTTTCACAAAATTGAACGGTGCCCAACTCTTTCATTCTCGTCAATGCACTGTGAACCTGTATTTCGAAAAGTTTGATCTTTTGTGCAAGTTTGCTTACTAATTACTCTCAATTAGTTGTCTAAGGACAAAAACCCTTTGTAGTTTCAACCACTGAGAACTGATTATTATTTCTAGTTCATTGATCTCATTCAAGTACAGTGACAGACTCAAAGTCTTGCTTTCTTCTGTGGGACTGGAGGTTACGTTTTTAAGTAAGCACCGTCTTAGACAACTGGTCTTATTCCAAAGCCACGACACGCAATCGAAGTCAGCAGCCAGAACATAACATTGACCACGATTAGCAGAAGTGACATATAAATGAAGCTGGCATGTTCACGTAAGTGGATCAACGTTTGTTCGCACGTGGCTTTCAACTGTTTTATCCGTCTATGCTGCGCGAGGGTGACATTGGTGCAGCGATCAAATCCTCGTAAATCTGTCGAAAAGTACACCCGTCACTTGTTCGGAAGTAAAATTAATTTGTCCTGAGGCGTGACGCAAATCGGCAGGAATGGTTTTGTGTTCTTTATTGATGTTTCAGATGTGTCTATCCAAGAGGTTAACAATTTACTGGAAATCCTATTGTTCAAGCCCAAAGTGGTCCTAAAAGAAGTTGGTCTTCCAGAAGGAGGAATTTATAGAAGGAATTGTTGTTCGTATTGTACTTTGATATATATTACTGATGAGGGTGAATGAACAGGCAACACTTCGCTATCTAAGTTTACACGTTTTCATAAGAAGTCAAAAAGTGGCAAACAAGCTCGTTTTCGGCGTGTCTATATCAGGCCACATACGACACAATAAACGTAGGAATAGTTGTCAGTCAAAAATTGCATGGAACCTGGTACAGTGTGAATCTAGTGTTCATCGGCGATCACTTGGATGCCGCGTCATTTGTTGCGACAATGGTAGATCATAGCAATTCAAGCGCCCGAACACAAGGGTCCTGCGCACACAGATTAGGATTCCACAGTAAAGTTTTGTTAGCCTTCGCAGCGTCCAAGGCGCGACATTCCATACTCTGTGTAAACACGTAGGATTTGATGATTTGGATGGGCGACTCCGTTTTTCAACTTCCTTTACGGTTGCTACATATTAGTACTTAAAATAAAACAAGCAGTTTTATGCGATGATTATGATACCGGCTCTTTTCAGATATAAGAGTTATATCAAGACTTAATGGTTTGTCTTATTCAACCAAAGTTTCAGCTCAATTAGTGCAACTGTTAGATTTCACGTCAAGCCACAAACACTTGCATTTATTCACTTCGTAGATGTTTTTGTTGATATATCTACTTTTTTATTATAGTACTCTCCTGTTAAACCATTTTAGTATTCACTGACGTTGCACAGATTAAAACAGACTTATCATTAACACTCTAGAAATTCATCTGTGACGTTGGTGGATTCCACTGTGAACTGCTTGAGAAATTCTACCAGGGCAGTCAGTCCGCTGAAGCATTTGGTGTTGTTTCCGTATGACACAGTTGGTTTGTTGGGTAACTAGGTGCAAATGTGAAGGTTCTGATCTTCCAGCGTGGTTTCCGAGATTATCTGGTAGAGCACTTATCATGTCAGTGCATGCTGTTTCTGTCACTGGTCCGAATCCAGCTGAAATCCGGAGTTTTCATAATTAGGTCTCTTCTAAGACAAACTTCGTTTTGCATGTTTCACTGTGATTGCAAATAAATAGATGCATTTTAATCTACTGTATATTCTACTGTCATTACTTGCGTTGCAGATTACAACCAAATCAACACAAATCCTCAATACGGATGTTGCGGTATTAAATGTGGCGCTACCAAATACCTTGGGTTCTGGTCTACTCTATTACATCTACTTCGGAGATGTGATTGGCTACAAGGAGCAGATCGCTGCAGTCGATCAGCCAGTCGCAGTACAGTACACTAAAACAGCATCAGCTTGGGTAAACATCGAGGCAAAAACTGCTGCCGGAAATGTTGTAAGTTAACGGTGACGGTTCTTAAAGAGGACTCTGTAGAAGAGTGCTACATGTTAATGACTTCTAAATGAGTTTCAAACAGATCAATATCGTCTAGGAACAACTTCGTACGCAACCTTCTTAAATTACGGTAAATTATTGGAAATGTTAGGTATGAATCTGCTTCCTGCTGATTCGTGAATTCGACAACTTTAAGTGTGTTTTGCCTTATAAGTTACGGATACAAGACTTTCGATGAGTTGGTTCCTGTCTTGTACAAGTCAATGAAATACTCATGTGTGTACACAGTTTGTCCAAGTGACCACCAGCGATAGGTTGAACAGCCATTTCGAACTTGTTGGGTCCCAGCAACATCACTTACGCTGGCAAATCACACCCACGATCCGTTAATATACATCAGGTCGTAGTCCAGACACTTATCCGATAGATTCCGGAGCCTTGGTCATAAGGGTTGCTGGAAGGTAGGTGAATTACTCTTTTTCTATCAATCCCTTCCGCAGCTGAGGTCGATGCTTGCTCGTGTGTAGGCAAGCCACCTACCGCTGATCGATCTCACCCTACGAGATGAAGGAAACGCTGTTACAAGTCCACATATTCAAGCAACATATCGCTTACTGATATAACGGGTAGTCCCTTATACTATGATGGAGTTTAACAAACGGTATATGTTAATATCTGGAGTGAGCTTTAAAGTGGGAGTGAACAGTAGGGGTTTTTACGTTATAACATCCAGTACGACCTGCCGATGTGTAGGATACCTAAGCCAACAAGTTCACTTAAAAGCATCTCATGGGAACATAGGTGATGTTTCTCCGAAACTAACAGCTTCAAATTATGTCTCCCATATAAAACACGTCTCGTTCTCTATTACAGAAGGGGATGAATGTTTAATTGCCAACAAGTGAAATTTTTGTGCAAAAATGGGCAATTTTGTCGTACAATAACACACTTTCGATGTGATTATTCCCCCCCCCCCGATAAATTGTCCTTCAGATGAGTTCCGGCGGATTGACTCTACAAGTGATCGAAACACTAGTAGCTGAAGACGTCACGTTCACCTGCCCACAAATGGCGTTTCAAGATGTCGAAATAGAGTGCACAGTTCAATCGACGGCCGGAAGTCATTTGCTGGGCAGCATTCGATTTGGTGTGGGGATTTTCGAGCGTTTCACCGTTCCAGGTTAGTCTGGACTAGTCTGCCTTAAATACTCGATGCTGGCGTCCATTCAGTAAGCTGGCACATAATCTGTAAGCATTCCGATGAGAGATTTGTTTATTTTGTTCATGAGTTCATGTAAGATCTCATTTTGTGAAAATTGCCACAAAGACTTTAATTTATATATTTAACACAAATGCTTGTTTGCACTTTCGTACTCACCCCGGTTTTATGGCTACACTAAGCGTTTAGCTCAAACAACAAACTGAAGTTTTTCGTTTAAACTGGCGCAAAAATTTGTTGAATTTTAACAGAATGCTCTCACGTTTGATAACACCTTCGCATTCCAATGGAAGTTTCAGTCAGCATCATTCAGATTGAATTATTAGCCCTGTGTCTCAGTCTTATTCGAAGTTACCTGTAATATACATATTTTCGCTTAACGAAATTTGAACTCCGGTCCAATCACTCGTAAGGCAACCGTGTTTACAACAGACACGGCCATTGAACATCATTTTTACTCAAACTGTGATCATGGCAAAGAGGTGCATTACTTGTCTAGTACTTCTTTTTGAAAGGAGGTGGCCAAACTCTGTGAGACTTGCATTCACATATGAGCGTTATTTAACGTACAACATACGAACTTATCGTATGTCCACCACAAATGAAAATGTGTCTGTTTGTGTTAAAGTTCGCTAACTTAGGATTGCAGTAGAACCACTCATAAGATTTGGCCGGTTAACTTATACGTTAATCAATCTCATTTGGTGTAAAAAAAAAGATTGGGTGTTATTTAATTTTCTATCTTGAAAGCTTAAGTCAGTGGTTAACAGCACATTGTACGTGTTTACATCCAAAACTGATTATCGGGAATGTTACCCGTTCAACAGTACATTCTTTTTTTAAAAGCATTGATGATCTAGCATGTATGAGGCTTATTCCAAAACAGGAAATTCCACGGTCTCACCTGTCTCCTAATAGTTTTATCTGACAGATTAAAACCAATTGTCCAATGTTGGGCTAGTGCAAACATTGTAGGGCAAAATGAAACTACTCCTCCGTTTTAACGTGCTTGTTTAGTATTAGAAGGTAAGAAAATGGGTAAACATCAAGCCTCTAAACAGGACCGTCCACAACGAATCGATGAAGTGGGGTTAGCTCCCAATTGATCCTATGGTCCTTACGATTAGTCCAATATAATTGCTGTTTTGTGAGTTGCATAACCATGACCGTTGACTGATTTGCCACCAACTCAGTTCACTGATATGTGGACTTTATGACAAAACTAACAGATTGTCAGATAACGGGGAGTGATCCGCTTCTAGTGTTCGTCAAATTTATACGCGACGATTGTATTTAACAGACAGTAAATCAGTCGAAATCAAACCGGTAATAAGCATTACCTGCGTAAATGTCCAGTTATCATTGATGGAACCGAATACTGACAACGTGCACCGTGAAGAGCACTACTTTTAGAAAATCTCAGCCATTAGTATTAGGTATTTAGGATATTGTTCACAAAATTTCGAAGCACGCAACAGACTCACCGCGAGATTTATGCAGTCTTGTTTTCACAACAACGTCACACCCAAATAAACTCAGGTTGTCCAATAAAACCAGTTAACAGAGTACTATTATGCCTAGAACAATAAACCTTTTGTATTATCAAGTAGTTCCATATTATGGATAAACCCGCTATATTTTGTCTATTCTCACGGGTTCGGCATATACAACTTGTTTGTTCACAAACTGCCAGGTGCTGAGCAATTGCCGTTCCAGATGATAAGCAGCCATGAGGGTAATATAATCTTGAAGTAAACTACAAAATCAAAGCTTACACACTGCTTACATTTGGCACAATTTCTCACAAATGGGTTTTATGCGCTACCTCGGAGTATAATTAGTGAAACCGTAACACCGTGTTCGATTGAATGCATTCGCAATACAGATTGTTGAAGTGTCTGCCCAACTAATCACGTACGTACACTGATACACTAACTGGGTTTTTCGTCATCTTGTGGAATCTTCTAGAATCTGGGTGGGAAGTGATGCACCCGTCTGCAAGTCGATTTACCGGGAGCACAACCACATGCCCAGATGCCACACTCATCATTCCTGGAACCAGCGCTCGTTACACGGGTCTACTTTCGGAGATCAACCTGCACGCCGCTATATCCGGTTCCTTCAAACTGTTGGTCAGTTTACAAAGATGGAAATTTTTAATTAACAAGTCCGTTCGGTTTGAGTAGTAACAGCTAAATGTCCTTGACCTGGGTTTTCTTGTTTATTTTCCCTTTTTTTCAACCTGCTATCTCTTTGCACTTACAAAGTTTCTTCGGTAGTTTGGTAATCACACACTGGTAAAGAGTTAGGCGATAGATCCAATGTCATCTACGTCACGTGTTCTCTCGACTATTCTTAAATATCTGACATGTGTATTCAACCCAAGTCAACAAATGAACTGCCCTATTTGGAAGACTAGACTTATGACCTAGAAATGATTAATGTACATACCACTATTTAGATGGCATTGATTTGGAAGCTACTATGCTTTTCACCGAGAGCAGGATGCACATCAGTTTCATAGAGTGTACTATACATATATATATATATATATATACCTAGTTCAATATGTTTTGACAGTATAAATCATAGACTTCTGTCACAAACCGTCTTATTCTTAGTGCCCTCAAGTACCTTAACACGTGTACATGTAAAAATAAAGCAAATATTTGCAAAACTCCAAAATAATGTATATAAAAATGAAACTTCGATAATCTACAACCACATTAATTGTATTGTCATGTTTGAAGACCTTGACTAATTGTTTTTAATCCACACGGTTAAAAGGCAGGTCCTAACCACCGGTACACAATAGGATTGATGTTTAAGTGATATTAACCAAATCTCATTACTCTTTACCACTTATCAAAATACCACCAAGCAGATTGACTAAGTTCTACGATTTCAACTTACCAAGAAGGTCTGGCCGTGGAAACATCGATTGATGATAAAAGGGCAGTTAGTTAGTTCCCACTCCAAGTGACTGTTCAATCCGACCATCACTCACTACCAGATGTGGCTGTGTTTGAGTGTGTTAATTCAGTCATGCCTGACCTGAGATCAGTAGTGCAGTGCGGCCAACATATTTGCCTCAATACATTGTGGTCGAAGCTCAAATCCCGGCCATGACATAGATATGCGCTCAAAAAAGGGCGAAACTCGGGTAGAATAGTCCTCTTTGAAAGCAGCTGGCTGGAACTATTTGCAAATTGCGAACGCTGATTATAACTGTCAGCAGTGTCCAAACCACCCCCCAACTAAACACCCAGTAACTTATTGGTATCCTATAGAAACCGTGTGTTTACTCTTCATCAACCCAATTTTGCTCCAAGAGTGCATTGTAAGCATTTGATAATTCGAAAACGGGAATTTTATACCCCTGATGGTGATGTTATCACTTGTACAGTTCTGCAAGTGGTTTTCTAGTTTGTTATTTGCCTACTGAACAGGAATAACACGAATAACCACCGATTTAGTCTGATTTTGGTTTGCAATCTGAACAGCTTGCAATACCAGAGGTGTTCTTCCCGTTGCGGCTGTCTTGGGCAATGGAGCCCGATTGTTTTATTTATTCACTAATGAAAACGGAAAATTGCTAACTCACAATGTCCCTCCTGTCAGCCTGTTTTCAACGTTGCCCTTACGAATTCTGTCTTGAATGGCCAGGCAATTCCTTTCATAACCCTGCAGTAATGGGTCTGAAATTCGGATTTAGGAGTATTAGCTGTGATGCGCAAATTGGTTAGAACCTGCTTTGGAACATTTGCCGGAATGTCATAATTGAAACTCTAATTCGTTTGAGCAAAAATCTTATGACTCTGTGTATAACCTGAAATTCTATTTACTGTTTAGTCCAGTGCATTTATACAAACAGTTGGTAAACGTAACACCACTCTATTTTGAGATCACTAATTTGTCTGGTTTGTTTACACAATAGCATCTTCGGGTAAAGTGTTCAAGCGATAAGTACAATTACGACCAGAATACATGTACAAAGGTTGACACTAACGTGGACTGTCTATACGCTACATCAAACAAAGTGTTTTCCATGGACGTTCAAGACTGTATCGACCCAGTCCTCACCGGATGTGAGAAGCAATTACGACGCCTAAAGCTGGATGCTCCATCTACGCTTGAAACATATGATTACGAAATAGTCAAGGTTAGTTCCTGCATAATCTGTAGCACTCTTTGCTAGTTCATCATAATTAAAATTTTATCAGCTACTCAATCATAAATACCATCGAACTTATTACCGATAGACGTTTGCATTTTTTGTTGAAATATGTTGCGTTTCCTTGTGTTTCGTTAGTGAAATTTCTCCTGGTTTTGAAGTGATTGTAATTTAACTATAGTGCTTAGAACAAGCGGATCATAGTTTTCATTTTCACCATATGTTAAAACAACTAAAAGATCTATCAAGCACACCTTACAAACCTACTACCAGTGTCTAACTTCATCAAATTTTGTAGGTGGTTGATGTGACTGTAAGCAAAGTCGGATGGCAACGCGTACCGTTCACTGGTCCATCTTGGTCCATACAACCAGGCGATCGTTTAGGTTTGCTTGTTACGAAGCCAAATCCAGTCGCCTGTGCCGTACCGTCAACGTATCAACCGAACGATTTGATCACCACAACTATAACCAGCGCGACCCTTGGAGACATCATCGATCATACCCGCTTATCCAGAAGTGCTGTCCGATTCCAGGTGAGTATAAACATGCCGGTTTTACAACTCACCCTGTCCAGTATGAAACATAAGCAAACAGTTAAACTTCTTATTAACCACCGAGCCGAAACGGAAGCGAGAAAATTAACACTTTCCGTCTTGGTAGTTATCAGCATGTTATGCAAATGAGCTCTGAAATCATGCGTTGCAATCAATAGCATTTTTCTTTCCGTGTACGAACACATGTAGCGGTTTATTTTTGAGACTTTACTGTACAAGAGTTTTTACCGCTTGACAATCTGCTCATTCTCGCTTATTCAAATCGACACATTGAATCACTTAGTTTGCCACTAAATATCCGGTACGAACCCTTGCATGATTTACTAGTATCGATCAATGAAATGAGCTTGATATAATCGTTCATCGTGCATGAATGGAATGATCATGTCTGAATGCTCAGTCACATCTGCTTGTGACTAATGCTCAGGCTGCCCAGTCGCCTGGAGTAGAAATGCAACAAATTCCCTGTTACTGCAAATCGAGTGCTATTCACGAGTAAATGTGGCTGAGCGTTAATACATAATGTTTCGGTTGCACGTAATGTGAGGTCAGTGGAACAGTGGTTAACACCATCGTCTTATGGGGACGCTGACCACAGTAAACCTTCGGCCTTGATAAGTGTGTGCATTATCGAGGGGCTTCAACAAGACCGAAACTCGAGTTCGGTGCTTCTTTTCAAAAGGAGCTGACCGAGGGGTCTACGTGTGTGAGAATGCCGCGATTCAGTGTGGGCAGTGTTCACTCTGCAACAGCCGGTCGTTATCTGTGTTCTACTGAAGCTGTGAGTTATCACTATGCCAAACATTCATAAAATTCCTACTGCCTCAATCATTGCAGTCCACTCTTTGTGTTGTGGTCAAGCTGACTGAAGCATACACCAGCGCATTTTGTTATGTTTTGTTGCTGTCGTGAGTGGTACAGGGAGAACCGAGGTGACCAGTGGAGTGTTTAACTGGGCGGTAATCATCACGCTCTTGGCTTGTCACAGGTAGACTTTTGCTCGTTTTTGCAAAGTCGTGGTTCCAAGAAATGTGGCGATTGATTATAATGCGGATATTGAAATTATTACCTCAATTTTGGCTGTATCGTTAATGCCTGTTGAATCCACACTATAGTTAGCATATAGTTAGCAAACAAGGTTGCCTTCTATTGTCTGGCAATTCTGCCCTCCTTATTTTTGAAAAATTATTGTACCAAAAGTTTCATATGTGACGCTTACTGTTTCATGAACAATATTCTCTTGTTTGGCTCAATACTTTATATTCCTTTTCTGCCAGCTTGGTTCGTGGACTAAACGTGTTCATGAGACGGTGTTTAGTGGTACAATATCACAGATTGGAGATGCCACGATCTTTCTAAGCCTCAGTACTTACGAGAACGGCTTGAATGAAGTGTTCAAAAACAAAACAATCAGTATAGTCAGCCCACTGAGTACTGATGGTCTGGAGAAAGCAGAATTAAAGACAAACATGGCTGCCACTCTGAGGTTGACAAATGTCAGAGGTAAGTTACACTGAGTTGTTCTGCATAGTTACTGAAAATACAGCGCTTTTCTGATTGTGATGATAGATTACGAAGTTAGCTTAACCCAGACTCTGTAAAATCATATTACACAAAGCTGTAACACACAGTCTGACGAAGGTGTAAGATCTTTAGCAATAAAAGTGAACCGACATTCTTGGAAAAACGAGACCAATTAAAGACAGTACCTTCGATTTCAAATATTGACATGCTTGTCAAATTGCCACTTGGATTAAGTCATATGACTATTACCACATGTCACAGGTTTCGATCAAAACTGAATTGTTTACACTGATGTATTTTTCTACACCATGAGGCAAGTTTTTGCATTTCAGCATACAACATCTCAAGACCTTAATCATTCGGTCTGTCATACTGACAACCATTTGACACTGACAATTACTTAGACAAAGTGAATCGCACATGTTGATAAATATTTGCCGGGATAGATGATCGAACTAACACAACACACACAACAGGAAACGCAAAACCTAACGTTAATGGTAATTCAATGTATCCACGCAAAGATTGACACATTTAATTCATGTTAGTAATTAACATCAGACCAACACTACTGGCATTCAGTAGTGTATTACTTATTGTAAAATATAAGTAGAGGCTTTGTGCACAGAAAAAGCTTTAGAGTGGCACTCGAGTAGCCTGAAGTTGTTCATTTGACGTTGTTGTATTGAAGCTTTGTAGGTCAATGTTCCTGCATTATGCCTGATATACTTATACAGTTAATGGGTTAAAACAACATGGTACCATTCTCCTTTATGCGTCATTATTCTCTTCTGATGAAACAAAAGAAAATCGCCAGTCACAGTGTTCTTTCGATATATCTTATTTTCTGAAATCACGACTTCATATGTTTTTCTATTATATCAGGTTGGGTGAAGACATTGTCGATGATAGTCAAGTGATTTCTTTCTATCAAATATATTATCAAAATATGTGCTATATTAATACTGACTGACTAACACCATTTTGTGTCTAAGTCATAAAGTCACTTATCTTCGTTGTAGGAAAACCAAGCAACTTTTACTGGAATTTCGGTGACAGTTCTTCAGAAGAGATGACAACAATTGGCGAAATCACTCACACATACATCAAAGCTGGAGATTACATGTTGGCAGTAAACATGTCCAATATGGTCGGTTTTATTGTAATCCAAAAGAACGTCGTCGTCCGAGATGAACTTCTTTTCAATAGGGTCAATGTTAACCGGGCTACTGTTGGGATGCCCACCACGTTGACGTTAGATTTGACAGATGGGCCGGGAATTACCTGTACATGGACAATACAAACAGTCACCGTTCATGTGGGACCAGAGAAATTGTACATGCATACCTACGACAAACCGGGAGAGTTTTCAGTTTCTGTTACTTGTACAAACTTAGTCTATACAGTGATGCGCAATGCTACTCAGGAAGCCTACGAAAGCATTACTGGTAAGGCGGTTGTTCTTGATTAGTCAAGTTCATGCTTATTGGCCGTCCAATATTCTTGTGATAAAGGATAACGTGGTGTCTGTACAGTTATTTATGAATTCATTGATGCTTCCACAAATATTCCGAATAGTTCACATGCATTAAGTTGAATCAATCAATAACGAATCAGTAAGAGTACACTGATGACCTCAAGGAATTCTATAACGTTTTTAACTTAAAAAATTAGTACATACTGAAATTATCGTAACTTAAGCAGATAGCCAGTGTCAATATGTTTTCGGGTTAAAGGTAATATGAATACATCAAACAAGACCACATTATTGTAATCAGTTATCACGGGATAACTGCTGAACAACACAACTAGTTTTTACAGGTACTATCTGCGAATTACCATTGAATATCATAGTCCTATGTTTTCTATTTTGATACGCTGGTAGCATTAAAACTACAGTCCGAACTTTACCGACTGACGAGTGGAATAAGTTTATAAACAATATAAATATAGGAGTCGGCACATTCACTTTAAGGAGTACATTTTCGGAATACATTCAGTACACGTTCATACTGAGTGCTCTACTCATTTTTTTCCCATCCAACCGTCTACAGTGTTGAAGATATTGTGTTTAGTTATTCTTAGCCGTAAGGAACGTTTGTACTCATGTAGCAACCGGTATTTGGAATTTGTGACCTAGACGATCGGCAATGAGAAGCGATTTAGTATGCATACAGTTACGGCCAGCACACAACAAGAACCATATCATTGTGCTGTCCGGTTCATTCCAACAAGACCAGCATGTACACCAACATTTACACTTGATTTCAATGTACTAATGTAATCAGTTAACTTTAAGTTGGTTTCAATCCAAAATATATTAATTTTGCCCACTGCTGAAGATGAGAAGAATTTACATTTGTGCACTCTACATAATCTGACAAAAACGTCATAAGAGTGCTGATGACATTTGTTTTAACCGAAAATGTGATCCAACCGGAATTTAGCCTCTTTTATACAATGTGGACGTAAATTCTCCTCTGGTCCGTACTGTCATTACAACGGACCGTTTTCAACCGGACCACAACAGGTCGCTGGTTGATAAAACGCAAGCTTTTAGTTGGGTTCAATCATCAACATCCAGTGGTTGATCGGAATAAGTTCGAATAGACAGATTCTGGTCATATAAGTTTTAGAATTTAAAGTAGAACGAAATTTAGGAAACCTATAGCTACGATGTTGTGGATATATAAATCAACTTTGTAAAGTGTGATTCGTACATTATCGCTCAGAACGTAACATAGGTCACAACTCATCTTTGGATCGCTGAGTTTGATTATGTCATTCTAGAGTGTTTGACAGTTAACTCGAAATTCGGGCCTGCCAATGTATATTATCCCGTACATAAATGCAATGTGATCTGCCGTATAACACACTCAAATATTTAAATTGAAGACGTTTATTTCAACCCTTTTTGCAGGTTTAACAATAGAATCGAATAGTGTCTCCATCGGATCTGCTCAGTCGCTGGTTTTTAATTTTGTCCATGGATCAAACTTGACTGTCAACTTACAAGTGGATGGCCAAGTTAAAACGGTTCAGATTGATTACACGCATCGAAAAATCATTTCAGAAGCCCTCAGTATTGCAGCACCGATAGAAATGCCATATGTCATCAATGTATCAAATGCGTTGGGATGGCAAGGGCTTTCAGAGACAGTACGATTTGACGAACCAATGGAAGGATTGTCAGTCACTTTTGAACCACCGTAAGCCTATGCCAGATTGTTTTCAAGCAACTCGTTCATTTGTCATCGGGTCTGTCCCAGGCCAAAACACACTTTCACACTTACGAGAATACGTTCAATAATACTGACATAGTAGTACGAGTGAGAGAATCGCATGCTAAATCTGCACATTGCATGATGCGGATAAATGCCAATTAGAGCTGCGTTACGATCATTAATGTGTGCACAGCATTGGAGTGTACTGCTGTTTATAAAGTTGTATTTCGTTAACTGACATATTTGCAACAAAGAAAATAACAGTGAAAACATCATAGCCGTACAGTGTGGAATGAACAGTGGCTGCAAGTTGGCAACCACTACTAACGTTCACAATTAAACACGAACAATGGATCTGGAGTTTTACTTTAGGACCATAATAAATCAGGTCCAAATGGTGTATTCTTGGTTACTGAACAAAATCCTTCACGCCAGGTCACTCAGAAGTAGTGTAGTTTTGGTCGATTATATCTACAAACACTGTTCATATACTTCAACTTGGGTATACTTGTTAGTCAAATGAGGGACGTTTACGTGTTTCTTATAGTGGATAACTCGATTATTCAACTATCATTGTTGAAGTATACTTGCTTGGTTTTTTGTAGCCATTCGAATATTAGCCTGAATGTTATGTTATCATAGACACAGAAAACCTACACCACCAATCTCAGAATTAACAACACAGAAGAACACCCTGTTTTTCGGTACTCACTAGAAGTAACTTATCCAGAAAAAGAAATGTGGAATATATTAGTATCTGCTCATTTGTACGGTGTCTTTGTATTGCGGCCAGATGCATTTTCCAGTTTCAAACGTTGTAATTTCTTTTGAACGTTTCTGTCACCTCGGCTTATCGCCGATTTATTCGTTTCTTGAATTAATCTCCTGAAAATACAATAACTTGAATCGCTCCTTCCCGCCAATCTAACTCAACAATGTACGCCCAATCAAACTTTTCGATCGATTTTTCAATCTTTCGTCATTTCAGATGCATTTATTAACAAGCAGATAGACATCACTTGTTCCCAAAGTAGTTTTGAAATACAATTACCCATTCTTTCCGGACAGTGACTTAATAGATGTTTCCATCAAGAGATCACATACCTGACGCATTTCTCATAGATGGCTTTCAATTCATGGCTTAATGTATTCAAACAAAAATGTGTGTATCTTTTGTTCTCCGTTTAACCATTGAAAAGTGTGAGCACGGTGAACGCTGATGTCAAATTCAATGTCGCATTCAGACGCGGTACATCCATTGAATTACGAATTGACTTCAATGATACAAACGTATACAACGAACCTGTTAATAAACTTCAAAACTGGCCACAAACTTATGAAAAAACACATCGCTACACCAAAGCTGGGACGTATATTGTGAAACTCAGCGCTTCCGGTGGCTCCAAGCAAGACATGGTTCAGCTGACGGTAAGCGTTCAGGGAACACTGGGTACGTATGAACTGGAACCGGCTAACTCGTACACCGGGAGAAACGATCTGTTCGCACTGCTGATAAATCGAGTAGCTGGGGATATTGCTGTTATGGCCCAAATCAGTATTGATTGGGGTGATAGGCTTACACCATTCTCGGATCGTTTTATCGAAGGAAAGAAAATCGGTCACGTGTACACCAGCACTGGGGACTTTACGATCACGGTGACTCTGACCATGAACACGAATGTTAAAACATATACAACTCGGATCGGCGTTCGTGAGCCGATCCGAAATTTTGGATGCAATTTACTAACCAACCCGATTAAATTTGGGGATACGGTCTCGGTGGCTGTTTCTCTCCGCAACGGAGAACAAGTGACAATTACCGCGCAATTCGAAGTCGGACAACAGGCACAAGTATTGCAGCAGAAAAGTGAGTTTGGCTGGACCTGTTGTCACATATTTCTTTCCGACGTTGCGTTCTTCCTTAAGGCAGAACGTGAGAACTGCATAAACGCCTAGCTAGAAACCGAAAGCTTCCATCAGCTGTGAGTGCTGTTCAACAAATTTTGTTTTAATCCTACGTCACGAATTCGTAGGTTCCTGTGTCAACAATTATTAATTTCAATAGAATATTTTAAAACACTGAGTCCCCTTAATCCATTTAGTCAAAGCAGAGAGAAGATATATACCACGAGATGTTAACATTTCGATTTACTCTCATCAGTCGCCAACTTAAAACTAGCAATTTTTATACAAACTGCGTATAGCAACAACAACTGAACGAACCAACTACATAGTTCTGACTTTTCACGCGCTGATAGCTCAATCAATTCCACGGCAAGGAGATTGATTGCGTCAGCGCCTTCTGCGCACACAAAACTGGCCGATGTTGTCTGATGAGCATTGCCTCGTTAATCGCTAACAGTTTCGGGTTGCGATTATGTAACAATATCTTGAACGAATTAACAGGGTCAACTAGGTGACCGGTTGCTAAAATGTGTTTGGCGATCAATGAAGCCGGGGTTTTCGAGCTTGTTACAGTCAGTAGGTCATTTCTGATATTGCCGTTGATAACACCTTAGGAATGTGCACAGCCCTACGTTGATGCAAACGCCGATCTGTCCTGCCTATGTAGACGTCATTGCAACTGCAATTGAACTGGTAGATTACGTGGGAGACATACTAATCGGTTGAGTGTGTATCGCCGCTATGAAGAGACAAGCTCCTAGTGCTTAGCAGGATGCGTAGTTGGGTCGCTGGGTAGGTGCGTTGCAACGCCGATATCAATTTGTGACTAATGTTGTTAGTCAAGTGGTCACCTTTGAATTGAATTTGCAGAAATATGTTCTTTTTCTGCGCACTGCAGCTAACCACTTTTGGTTCTTTAATCTTACTGTCGATATCCACAAACTTTTCAGGGTAGCTGTTATATACCAGCGTTTCCCTAATAAACTCTTCTTCTCTCTTCAATCGATCTGTTGTGCAAATCATTCTGGCTCTGTGGAATAACGTTTTCACTAACCCTCGTTTATAAGCCATAGGTGCGAAGCTGGAGAACTGCAAATATTGTCCACTCCAAGTTGGCTTGCGATAAACAGGTCGTTGTAATGTACCGTCTTGACGTCTGGTTATAAGAATGTTTAACAATTGCTAGTTTTACGTTGGCGACTGATAAGAGTAAATCGAAATGTTAACATCTCACGGTGTATGTCTTCAGTAGAATAGTCGGAAGACAAATTAAGATACGAATTCATTTCGCACACTCCCGTCATTCGTAAACGTGCGACTAGCATCAAAAGAAAACCAACAGGACTTGCATGAGACTTCTAAAAGTGCAAATCGGGCTGGATCGTGATTGGTACTCACGAATAAACCCACGATAAGTGAGCACCAATCACGAGGGTTAAAACGGACTCAATGTATCAAACTTCTATTAAGTTGTGATGCTACTCACAAAAATACGAGTGGTGTGTACATTTTACGAATGATAAAACTGATTTCGTCAGCTCATTGATGAACCGAATGAAATAACGAAAGTTACCAGTTCAACTTTGAGTCATAAAAATTAAGATAACGCCAAATTCTATTACTAATATGTTTAACAATTGACGCACAAAATCCTCAGCACTGGCATAAAACTCCACTCCTTTCTATCGTCCCAGCTGCGAAAAATAGAACGAAAATTCTGCTCGTTGAGCTTGGCTAAAAAACATCCATGAAATAACTACTGCATTTTCCGTGATTGCCAAAATACCCACAAATTCTCCGCTCAGCCATCCAAGAACGTTGTCACAAATGTGAAAACCACGTTGTATTGTCTTAAAATCCATAATATAGTTCTCTTTGTAGTTACCTTAATTAACCTTGGAAAAATATATTTTTTTAACAAAAGTATCGAAATCAAAACGCGCTATACTTCTTAAAATAGACGCAATACCTAAAATATTGTAAAATGGTGTTCAGGTTCTATTCCGTTTACTTAGAATCCATATATGTGTCTCTTAGATGGAAGTTGTTAGCTTCGTTCAATCTTCTGCCATATTTACAAAAACGAGGCGAAATTAATTGATCTGTATTTGACGCTTAACACTCGGCTAATAGAACTATCTGGTAATAGTCGATTCGTTACTGTGTTTATCGGCTCACGGTAGGTGATGAGCAAAATTTCACTTTCGGAAAATTAAACTGTGATCTGGGAATTTCCAAAGACACGTCACCGATTATCACCTAAGTGGGTCTGATTCCAACTACATCACTATTGGGATATTACGAACTGGCGAGTAGTTGTTGACACTGGATGATGTGACTGCCATCTGATTCTAACCTATCCGCGATATATTGTGAGTTTGATCGCTGACTAAGAATGTTATATGCAGTCAGGTGGGCGGCGAACAAGTTAGGCACGAAACTTCAGTCAGTCAATTGTAATCAAATGGTATGTTGAGTTAGTATGAAGTTTGTAACTTCACATTATACGTGGTTGTTACATGAAGGTCTACAAACAGGTTGGCAAGCCACTAGTTGATCATCTATGGTACAAAAACGTCCCGACTTCAAACCCTTCGAGAGATGTACTCATCGTTTCATTGCTAATGGTGTTGTCCTGGAACAGAAAGAACTATGTGACCATCATGTTTTCCATTTGGTTCGTCTGGTAAGCTGGACACTGTGCCTGGTTTTACCCTATTCAAATGGTCATTTGCCGCTACAAACAACTAAAGGTGCGCAGACAACCAAGCGAGTAGCGAATCGTTCCGACACCATGAGCGTGCGATCAGACTCACATTTCACACTAGATACACTATGGGTCACAGCGCCGTTTCCAATACATTTTCATGCAGGATACATTAGATGTACTATACAAATGATCCTCATCAAAATTGTGCGTATAAATTGGTAATCCTCACCGGTGTTCAAAGGAGTACGAACCTTGCACACTGTCTAGCAGCCTTACATATCGGTTGGTTGAGAAAAGGTTTCGGATGCAGTTTTTTGTCTCAACCGTTTTCTTCGATTTGGGCAGTTGAGAAGTATTCTGATCATTCAAAAATCTGTGATGTTACCGTTACCAGTTATATGTAACTAGTTAAACGACTGTCTATATCTACAATAATAATAAGCATGAGCAGGAAACTGGTTAACAACTGAACTATTGGTGCAATGAAGAGTAATCCTGTCTTATCACGAGTATGGGTTAGAGCATACCGTAATAAGTATGGAACCGATGTAAGGTTGAACGGTAAGACTGTGCTATGGTAACGATAATGATTAGACTAAACAGTGTTAGAATTTTGTATCAAATATACACGACTTTATGAAAATGCTGTACAAATTGTAGTTACTAACAGGTGTGAGGAAATCAAAGCAGCTCTTCAAATCAATAGCCGGTGCATGACGCAACTCAAACAGCCACAGAAGAAGACAACGTAACGGACAAATTGGCATGCTATCCGTGTTCAACCTAAGGACACCTGTGCGTGTTGTTTACACTCACAGACACATGCATCAAGTCACAAGCAAAATCGGCAAAATATCCGATCCACATAAACAGATAATTACCATCTGCTTTTAGCTGGCAAACTTGCTAATATTATTTGCTACTACACAGTAGTTTTGATATTTTTACGGAACTGGTTCAGTTGGCTTTTTTAACAATTCTTTGAAGTAATCTCAAAAACATTCAAGCAACAGGAAGTATGCGACGACACCTTCAGGTAAAACTTGGAATGACCGTCAGCTCCAAAGAAAATCGGATGGAATTAGAAACCACTAGATGTCAATTAGCGTCTGGTTGATAAACAGAGTGAAACTGCTAGAAATCAGGTAGATAAAAAAATATTCACATGTCATACGTTCTTATTCAATATTTTCCGCGTAACAAGGTTGACGTATTGAATTTCAAAATGCAAACAGCTTAGAAGAAATCACAAAAATTTACTATCAAAACAAGTACAGAAGATTTCGCAATATTGCTCTCCATTCTGACTCGAAATTTACCATTCTTATTTCTCACAGTCGCGGAGCCGGTGGTGTTGAATTACACATATCTTACGACGGGAAAGCACAACATTTCCATTGAAGCAGCAAACGTGGTGGGCAAAGAAACTTGTTTGCTGAACGCAGATGTACGAAAACCAATTGCAAACATGTATTTTGAATTTCAAGCGTTGCTTGAGAACTATGTAGGTAAGTTAACATCGCATTGGTAAGATCTATCTAATTTACGTTTTGGAAGGAATAGCAAGGTGATATACTTCATCTGTGCCTTCAGGTATTCAGAGGGATTATTTGGATGTCTTACGGTTATTCAATCACAGTATCCTAAAAGTAGTTCACCTGACAGCCAGCATATCACTCACACAGGCGTCTGTTAGGTTGCTAAAACACACGAGTTTGTGATAGGCTATTACAGGTAACAGTTAAAAGTATACTACTGTTGTATAACAAGCAGTTTCGTTGTGAGCAGTATGCCACTCACAAGCGACATTCGGGAACAAAAGGGCTCCAACGCCAGGAAAACGACGAACCAGAAGAGACTATCTGAATATTTTGTATGCGCTATGGGGGAAGTGCCACCAGGGCGAATGACAACGTACTTCCACAGAATGTATGTGAATGCATGTTAGCCGTGCAAATAAGTGCATGCTTTTTTGGTTTCATGTTTAACATGACCCGTACGGGAATTCGTGCAATAAACGAATTTGCAGACCAAGCGTCTTTTGCGGTCACAACACTAGAAAACATGCGGCTCGACCTCCATCAGCGGATGTTGATCACTATTGGCAGTGGATATCTGTTTGAATCCGTCTGATCTACTCTTTACAGTACAATTAAAGCCATATATGAAAGAGGTAAATTACAAAGTTCGTTCTTGCCAATCTGATCATTATTATGTTTATCCATCATTTCGGTTGAAAATTCATCTCTCGGAATGTATAAAGCTTGACTTGTAGTTTTAAAAAATTCACCGTATCCCTGAGTGATGCAAACTCTCAATGGTTCTGCTGTCTACAGGTAAAACTTCTATCCTGATTCGGTACACGGGCAAACCAGTCGACTTCCCAGCTGGCCTTAGCTACGCTATCGATTGGGCTGATTCGAGTCCGTTGGAAGTTGGGTCATTAGACAAACCGTTTGTCGAGCACAAAATTGAACATGTACTGACCAGACTAAGTTATTTCCAAGTGTCAGCCAAATTGGACAACCAAGTCAGCCGGTATGAAACAACAAGCAAGGTGAGTGCAACAGACTGGTGAGAAAAGCTCACTCATAACCAGAGTTTTCTGCATTCATATCCTGTCACTGATCAGAGCTGATCAAGGTTTTTGATTATGAAGTTTGAAACTAACCGGTGAAATCAGGACACGTATGGTGACTGTCTTTTCGTGCATGCTCCGTGCTTACAAACTTGCAAACAGGCAGAGTTGTTAAGTCGAGCAGGCTGATGTTTTAAGCTTTCGACTGGAACACAAATGATCATATGCTTACATGATCTCCATCGTGGCAAGCTCGATGTTACTGCTACTTGTTTTGTCCGCAAATGGGTAGACGATTACGATCAATAATATTGGTTTCCATCAACTTCCGTACGTGGGATTTTTCGTGACGCAATAAAACACTGACCAAGCCATCAGGATCAGTGCGGTGACTGGTTATCAGGAGAGAACTGGCAGTTGGTGTAGGTGTGATAAAAACAACTTTCCGATTGTGACGGATGACCAAGTTGAAGGCGCAATTATTCCAACACTCAGTGGAATATCTTAACGCGGTTAAGAGATATGACCAGGGCACAAAGCGAGTGGATGGCGGACAACAAGGGCGACCGGGTGAGCGATCGCTCAACGAAATCAGATTAACGGGTAAGAAATTGTAAGCAAAAAATCCACTACAGGAAGCGTCAGCCACACACATAAAACCCGGAAGAAGTACGCATGACGTGCGAGTAGAAACCACCGCTGCGTTTTGAACTAGAATTCCGGTTCATAAACGCGAGCAAGCGCTTGACGTGAGAACGTACGAGTTGAACAGTAAATATCGTGCTTTATTGAATGACCTTTCGATATACTACCAGGACTCAACAAACGTCTGCATACTTTGCTGTAACTGATGTTTGTTACAAACTGGCCGTAACAAAAGACGTCTGGCCGTACTCGGACGGAGGGATGTGGAAAGCCTGAATGCTTTCCATTCTGGTTCAAGTTTCAGGAAGGCGGTCAGTTCTCCAGAAGGTCAGTCACGTGCCCACAATGTGTGACCATTGCCGTCTCTATCGCTTAGTCCTCACCAAATGGGATGATCACATGAGCAGCCCACCATACGTCAGACGGGTTGCCAAAAGCCTTGAAGACATGTCCCGACGGGTGGTCAGGCGCTCGATAAATCACCTGAACTTTTGTCGAACCGACAATTATTCACCTGAACCACTGACAGCCATACAAAACGCAAGATGGCCAGGCAATTACATGGTCACAAATCATGTTGACCATGACTACCGCCTTGAGTAATGTTAGCAGATGACGTCTACCGAGTTAGGGACCTTGTGATAATTCAACTCATAATTTATAAATGTTATTCTACATGGCATTGAGGTATAGTTCATGGTATACCTTCAAACATGCTGGTATCTTTATCTTCTAGCTACCTCTATTTTATTGCATATTAATTCTTTCTTTCAGGGATGTTCTAGTGGAATATTTCTTACTGCTTTAGTCATGAATGGTGGTTGGAGTCACGCACTATCTGCTTAGGTTCATGACCGTTTGCGAAAGCAGGTGTGCATGATGAAGGGAGCTATAAAGTGGTAATTATATCAAATGATGAGAAATACTTCCTAATATTTTGCAATTTTGACTGTACTGACTTAGTAAACTGTTGAACAATGATTCCTTAATGGGCTCACGACATAGATATCTCAGCGAAACTTTAAATCGGTTGGCTTGATCATGTCATATCAAAATGTCGACAGATCTATCTTTGAACAAACTTATCGTCTGTTACCCCCAAAGATGTTTGGATCCCACGATGACTCTTTTCTGTGGTTGGTTGACAGAACATCTTGGTCAAAATTAAAACCACTGAACCACATGAGTATGGTTGATTTATTTGTCTTGTGTACGTCATATTCGTCTTTGAGTACTCTTAAAGCTTGCAGTTGAACACGAACAGATGGCATTGTAGTTCTTATCACTTTCGGCAACTCGCTCTGTGACAAAAAGACCGAAAGAAGCAAAAGTTGCAGGTATATATCATGAAAACTGGTTATCTTTCCTATGACCAATAAGCGTTAAATATTTGGAAAGAATCTTTTTTGGCTCTTTATTCTCCATAATTTAGTCTTTTCTTACTATGTTACTGATGAGTGATCGGGGATGGAGTTAATTTCAAGTTAAACTTCACACACAATTGATCGCAGCCTTCAAATTCAGATGGATTTTCAAGCAGCCTCTTTCGGAAAGAAGCGCTAAGCTCGAGTCTCGCTCTCACTAGGGCTCGCCAGTAGTGCATATCCTTGCCAATGTCGGGACTAGAACTCTGGACACGCTCTCATGAGCCAACTGTGTCTACTACTGTGCCACTGACCTCACATTAGGCACGACTGAATTATCATATGTAAACACTCAACCACTTTCGCTTTTGATTAATGATTAGTTTGCCTGATCGTCTCAAGAGGAGACACGGTTACTGTCTGTTAACTCCAATCGTCAATCCTGCGATTAGGACTTCCGAGACAATTCGAAATCTCCGCTCTCATTTAACCTAGACAGTCCATCTGAATGTGTAGGTTGAAATCAAATGTGTTATGTTCAACTTGAAATTTTCTTTAGTAATACACAATCGTTTTAAACCTACCTATTTATGCGTCCCAACCCCGGGGACATTTGTATTCCCGTGGAAGCGCTGTCATTATCTGCAAACCTGATAGTAGAGTTGTACTTATCTGTCTCTCAGTGACCGCACTGCATAGAGTCTAGTTTTGACGCCGTTTTAATTGTTTATGGCTATATGGACTGGAAAATGAATCAATCTCAAGTAGACAGTACTGATGGTTCACAAGAACGCACGATAAAAGGAACATACTGCAAGGATTTTGTGATTTTTTCGTCGTTTTCATGAAAAGGTAAGGTCCGATGAACTAAAGTCAGGTAATTCGGCTCATTATCCATGTTATGAATGGCTTTCTTGACAAGTGAGTGAGTGAACCAAATTGATAGAAAGTAATGTCAAAGTGCCTGATTGGGCTTAAGCTGATGAACATCTGAATTCATGACTTTCCGTAATTTGTTTTTTTCCTAGGTTGGTGTTTTCGGACGAATCGGATACATCAGGTTACAGATCACAGTGGCAGAAACTGGTGAAACCGGCTACGGCGAGAAGCACGATAGATTTGCAGCTGGAAATCCTCTAAAATTGATGATTCTTAGTGATGACAGACCAGATAATGTGGCCGAAACCATGTTTGAAATTCTGAACGTGGTGTCCGGAGAAAACATTAGTCTGACGTGGGTCGAATCAAATTACCAGCTGTTCACGTTTACAAAGGTTAGTACTCAATTAAACAACTACAAAAATAGTTTTGCTTTTATTTAGATAACTACTGTATAGTATAGTATTTTAATTAAGTTGGGTCTGTGCGTACACAGTTAACTTGATTATTGTCAACGGTTTTGTTTCAAAGGGGCAGAAATGAAAATTCACTTGTGTAAACCATTCCTAAAAGTGTTTTCTGCAATGTCTAGAGTCTGAGATCATCCACGAAAGTAACTGTTAACCGATAAGCCAACTTGACTAAATTCTGAACTCCCCGTGTGACTTAGTAGCTGATAGAGAAATTATCGTGTTTTGGTATATTGTTTCAATCGCTGGTTCGAGTTCAGTCAAAGTTAAGAACTTTCGCAATGGGGTCATTTCTAACTTGCAGACCATGTAGTAAAACCTTAACTACAAACAGTTAAACTGAGTTATCAACTTCTACGCTGTAATAAGTTGTACTAGGCGACATACCTATCACGTTTAATCGGACTGTCAAAGTGTAAAACTTTTAAGAAATTTCGACATAACTTTTCTGTGACTCGATGACAGTTTGAAGTTATCCAAAACCGTATACTAACATCAGTTCCGAAACTGACAGTGAATTACTGTAGGCTGAACAGGATAGAGAATTGGAGTGAAAGTATGTCACTGAAAAACAACATACACTGCAGTTGATTAACACTGGCCATACTTCGGTTGTGTATAATGGACACTCGATGACCTGACCGTATTCAGACGCTCGTTTGTGTGAGCCATTACATAATGTTGAGATTCCGATGCAATATATCCGTTTCCGTTCTCTACCCAACTATGCTGGTTCGGCCGGTTTAATTCGGACTGTTTTGTAGTCGTGGAGTAAAACCAAATAGTCTCCTGGGTCATAGTAAATTACTTTCAAGTCATGGAAAAGTACTGTAGTAAAGTAAAAATGTTGTAGAACCATATAAGCCAAGATTAGAGTTCATAAGTCTACAAAGGTTTACAAGCCTGTGGTTAGGAATGTTGGGTAGAAATTTTTTCAAGAAAGAATTTTCAGCTAGTTTAACCTGGTTAAGTTTGTGGTGTAAATGAACAGAACCTTCTAGACGTGAGCGGTTGCTAGTTAACTGATTAAGTTCTATGTCTTTCTGTGTTCTAGCAAGGACAAATGAGGATCTTTGCTGAAGGGAGAAATCCTTTCAGTCAGGCATTCACGAGTATGGACATCTATATTGGAAGTGATCTGCGTGGGTTCCGAGGAGAACTATTAAACGCCAGTGTCCTCAGTCCCAAAAAAGCAGGCTTGTTTCGTTTGCTTTTTGAGGCTATCTCCGAATCCAGTTGTATTTGTGTGCAGAAGGATGATCAAACTGGTCCCGTTGTGTTCCCAGCCAAGGACCAGCATGCTAAAGATTGTATCACTTGCCCAACATTTAACCCTGTCTATGAGAGGCCAAGTAATAATGTGTTGGATATTCAACTGAATTATCCTACACCTGGCAACAAACAGTTAAAAATAACTGCCGAAAACCCTGTAGTTCGAATCATGCAAAACTTCACTGTGACCGTCAGCCAATCAATCTGCGATCCACCACTGATATGGTTTATAGAAGACACTATCGGATCGCCGAGTTCCCCGCTTATAGTTGAGTCTAACAAACCTGTCATCGTCGGGACGAATATAACTGGAGATGTGTGCACACCAAGTGAACAAAATACAATTCGATGGTCCGTGTTCGAACTAGATGTTGATACACTCGGTGCTATCCGACAAGTGAACATTAGTGACCAACCAAGCACGAAGAGTTCAGAACTGTTTTTGCCAGCAAACCGTCTTAAACCCGGTTTTTATATTGCGACCATCCGCGTTGACATGTCAGTCGCTCCTGGGGAACCCATGGTCTCAAGTCAAGCAAATGCTTACATTCACTCCGCCTATCCTCCGCTGATGATTCAACTGTACGAGGGGAACCCGGAATCTGTTGATGTTGGCTTGGATCAGGAAACCATTTGCTTGAACCCACAGAAATACTCCTACGATCCTGCTATTCCTGATAAAAACCAGCCACAGGTAAGCCAAAGTGAATAGGAACCAGATGAACAACAGGTAAGTGAGTTACTATTTCGAAATGTCTTTTCACTGCCAGTTTAAATTTTTATATTTTTTTGAACCCAGCACTTGCATTTCACAATAACTTACAAAAAATGCATTATCACCTAATACACTTACCAAACGTTGTTGCTGTTTACCCGAATTAATCAGTGGTTAAAAACGGAGTGAATTCGAATCCGATTATATTCTGCTACAGTGATTTGGTTGCAAATGTCCAAGTGAATCCGAGTTGCTTATGAAAAAAACAGAAACAATAGTTCAGTTTTTACACGTTATGACATGCTGCTTACCGACAAAACAAATGGGCAGAGTGGTTTACAGCACCCATGGGGCTGGTTTACATCGTCCAGCCGACGTGGACTAGACAAGAAAGTAAATGTGTCTCGCATTTTCTTCATCCCCATGATTTTTCGGCAAGTCGACCGTGACACTAGTCTACAGTTTCTTCAAGACATCATCTGTCGGAATAGTACATTCAGAGCCCTGGCTGGACAACAAATTAGTAATGTAATTGATATGAATTTGCCTGAAACGATCTTCATACATATTGATCTAACGTTTTTTGAAAATTATTGCGCAAACTTGACAGAGTGCTACCTAACAGTTTCGTAGTGTACTCTTCTTTCTCCCGCAATTTTTCTTTCAAAAGAGTCAGATATGATCAAAACTGCAAATCCGAGATAATATTCACCTAATGTAGCCTCAACATCGATTTTCGGGCTTCAGATAAGCTAACTATCTTCAACAATCAATGGTATGCGATAACCTTAACACTCGTGCATGGCTGCTTCAGTTGATCAAGACATTATAAACACGACTCATCAGATATTTCTAAACGAAAAAGTTTGCCAGTGATAATTACTGGACTAACCTCTTGATCACCTGATCACACAAGTACAGCTTACATCTTCCAATTGGCCGGACAGCTTCCGAACATGGACCGTTTCAAATATGCTCATTACGATAATCAGAATAAAGAAATATAGGCGAACATATGTTTTCCACAATTCATCTTCAGACCGGTACAGCCACATTAGGAGTGAATACATATTCTAGAATTTTTGGAAACTTCGTACCAACGTTGAATCGGTCACCTCAGAGTTTCTAGAGGTGTACTTTTCAGTTCGTCTTCCCGAGATGCTATCAAGATTCTTTAATTCACCTGCTACATTTACATCAATCGTAAATTTTTTCGAAGAGACCCAATTGTGTAAAAACCGTACCTTGGTTGGGTCTCTTCCAAAAATTATCAAGCGTGCCAAGCTACTTATGAGTAACATTATTTTGATTACAACACATTTGAGGAAGGCCACCCAAGGTTGTTGAAACGTAGAGTTTAACAACTTGCTCGTAACGTTGTTATTCTCAATCCATCTATCAATAGCATGTTAACTACGACGCTCAGACTGTTTGAGTTCTTTCATACTACGATAGTTAAATGTTTTGGTTTTTATCACGCAATACTCGTCAAGTTTGATTAATTGATAAAGGTCATACGCTCGTTGAATCGGGGGGTGGTAAAATGATTAATGTCCCTTATTTACAAAGGATGAAATAAAGATAACAAACAAATATAAAAATCGGTACCAGGTCCTTATTCAGTCTGGATGAACTGGTATTCATCTTGTGCAAACAAGTAAAAACTTAGTAGATTTACAAAAGGGTAACAAACTGTAAGTACATAATTGACTTGCGCGGGCTAACGATTACAGACCACATTGTTCGCAAGTCAATACAAATTCTGCTTTCAATTTTAAGTAACAATATAGGTAAAACGTTGGTCATAGTGTTAACATTTACGCTTAGGTTATACGCTTCTAGTCGATTTTACAAATAATCCAGTATATTAAATACAGATTAAATCGTTCGAAATCTCCAACTGTGGCGTTTATTCCTACTTCTCATATTCCTGCGTTGTTTTCTTCATTAGGGAAGCTTTTACTGAGAAAAAAATTAGCGTACATGTCACTGTATATATATATATATATATGTAATCAGCGCCAATTAATTAAT
>JTDE01000195.1:99050-147142 GCA_014338405.1 Paragonimus skrjabini miyazakii | reverse complement strand
GTATATATATATATATATATATATATATATATATATATACTGAAAGGCCACTGACAACATAATGTCAAACTATTAGCATCCTGCAACGAAAGGTCGATGCTTGTCACAAGAAAGTCAAGTCGGGAACTCGATTTATACATCTTGAAAAGTAAAAGTTTAGCTATCAAAATTAACACAAAGTTCTGTCTTTAAACGAGGTTGTAAACTCAGGATTTTTAACCCGCTGGCACACAGACGAAAACATGAAAGAGTTTTTGTCGGCTGAATATTTCTGTGTTCATTAAGTTTAACGAAAATATACCAAAAATTCGTCAAAAATCAGACTTTTAAGGGGATCGCAGAAGAAATGTACGCTTGGGAGCGGGCAGGCAGGATCCCGTTTTTGAATTCTGTCACAGGACTGATTGAAGACTGAGAAAAATCTCGAGGAATAGCCCTGGGTGCTTTGTCACTAACGTCTTGACAACCGGGTCTTAGAGGTGATATCGTTAGAACGTACGTGCGCGTTGTCACAGCACTAAAAGCATACTGTAACCAATGGTGATTAGACAAACCTTAGTGAACACTGAAATTAGGTGACCAGGAATGTAACTGGCTTTCAAATGACTCAGATAAGAATGAAATTTAGGAATGTCATACATTTTTTATTTATTTCGAGACCGGCGCACATTGTAATTACCAAGTGGTTGAGTTTTAGCTGTCTTAAAATGGTCACATTTGCGACAAGTAACTCCCGACACTGCCCATTGAGTTATTCATAACGTCCCCTGTATGGCCGACACACCAAAACATAACACACGAATATTTTGTGGAGTTCATGAGCAGGCTAAGAGTGTGCGACAGCTTGTTCATGCTAAACGTACTGCAGTATTATCGAGTTAGGAGTGCCCCACCTAAACCACCTCTCCATCATATCTAATGTGCTCGATTATTTTTGTCATCATACCCAGAGTATTCAAAGAGTCAAGGTTGCAAACAGCTGTTTTCGGTAATACTCATCAGGCATATACAATTACAGGCCATTAATTGGACTTATATATAAAACAGGAATATGGTTATACGCAACGTTAATAGTCATGGAAAATGTGGATGACTGTCTACCCGGAAGGGGGGGGTGTTTGTGTGGATGTGTGTGTTGTGTTTACATGAATCATGTGACCGGTGTGTAATAACGTGTTAGTCGGGTTAATCGGGTTACTGGGACATGGGGTTACAGACGGTTTACACATGGCTGGCAACGGGAGGTGTAGGGTCTGTACGGATTTCTTTTGGGCGCACAGTTGGGGGTTATAGAGTGTGATAGCGAATGCCTCTGCCATAGACAACAGTTTCGCCCTGACAACTCGGGAATGAACGTGGGGCACTCTGTAAATAATTTCGAACGCTCTGTCGGGCGTGATTTGGTGACCTGTGTCGATCAGATGCGATCCGATGGCACTTGAGATTGGTTTCGTTATACCATTCCGTAGCCATTTGGGAAGGTGCTCACGGATCCTGTCTGATAGTCGCCGAGTAGTTTTCCCAACATAACCTGCTTGGCAACAGCAGGTGAGAGAGGAAATACGGAATGACGAAGAAAACTTAGACAAATTATCTTTGAGATGTGACACCCACACTGGTCGGCTCTTAAATGAGATAATCATTCGTGTGGCATTGTATGTCTTGGCCAGTGCATTTATCAGCCTGCAACTGATCAGTTCACTAGCTGTATCACCTTTAAATGTCAGATTGTCAAAAATCGGCTTTTTCGCCACCGTTTCCATTGCTGGCTGAGCATCTCTACATTTTATATTCTTTTCTATAAATCTTTATGGATATCCATTCTGGCTCAATATCTCTCGAATTTATTGAAATTCGTTGTCTATGGTGTCTGTCGTGCATATCCTTTTTGCTCTACCGGTTAGACAGCCGATCAAATTTCATTTCTGTCTTAGTGGAACAAAGCTTAGAAAGTTGGTGTACTGCCCCGTCCACGTCTTTTTTCTGTGAACGGATCTCTGGAGGGAACCGTCCGGTCTACGTTGCAATAACATATCGAGGAGAGACAAACTTTCATCTTTCACTTCCTTCAAAGTGAATTATATGTTATCCGACTATATTATCTCTGATTGTGGAGTATCAATTCTACCATCTGTGAATGGTTGGCTCCTCTGTGTGTATCAGTGCTGGTCGTCACACTGGAGAACGTAATTTCGTTGAAACATATACAATTCGCTCTGTTAGTAATCAACCAGTAGACTAATTACGATATGCTGGATTCCGTAACCCTGTAGCATTTGACACAGTTGCAAGCACTACTGCAGTCTGTTAAACACAGACGAGTGATTGTAGTGTTTCTAGACATTGCACGTCCGGTTTTATCCTTGTTTACACTCATCAGGTAGAGACGGTCTGAATGGGGGATCGAACAGGCTACCCTTCATGTTACCGGAAACCGCTGCTATCTGCTCGGTCGCTAGGTCTGTGAGTGTCGGATGTGACCATCAGCGGGGAGGTTTGTATGTAATTGAGTTATAGTTTGTTTTCATTCCGTTGGTGTGGATGGACACAGTCATTATCGGTTCGCCAGTTTGCCGTGGCTATGGGCGAAAAGACTCAAAATGCATCTTGATGCCCACCCTCAAACCGACACACTACGACCGGTTTCATCCTAGTTTAAACTCACCAAGTAGAGATAATTTCAAAAGGGGATTAAATCGGCTGCCCATCGAGTTACGAGCTGCTCGGCCACCGGTTCTTTGAGCATCGTGCAGTGTCAGTTTGACGATGAGCATCAAAAAGCATTACAAACGTCATTTTTTTAAGTCCATTCGGTCGTAACCATCGCAAACTGACAATCCGATACTGACTGTGTCTATCCCAACCAACGGGATGAAAATAAGTTATAACTCGATTACAGAGAGGTGAATTTACATCGGTTGTTTAGTGTTAATAAAATGAGAAGAACAAGATGGAAGGTCGCCTTTCAGTGTCAGTGTTGAATTTGAACTGTATACAGAGAGCCTAATGTCTTAAATACAGAATCTTATTAATTGAACCAGATCACAAACATAAAACTAACGAGTAATTAATGTATTTATGACCCCGGAACATCTCACCACTATTAGTTAGTGAAGAGATTTCCCGTTACGTGGATCACATTATAAAAATTGTGCCAATAAGAGCTATGATGCCGTCAGTTCAAATATCGCGAAGGGATTACAATTATCCCAGCTTTCAAATCTTGCTCTGCATGACGGACTTTCTTCTGTTTGTTATCACCAAATAGATAGATCGATGAAGAAGTGGTGTACTTCTAAATGACAGCCGGTGTGTCATAAGTCGAAGCTCTTGCTCACCATCTGTTTGGTTCCATGCGAATCGTATGAAATTGAATGGTTGAAACGTATGCAATGAATCAGCTGAGCTCCGCTGGTTTGATACTCATGAGCTACTGATTTCCCCAGGCTTCACGGATTGCACGGAACTATTCACTCATGGTTGGTCAAGTCAACATATATTATTCACGTTAGTAGGCAGAATTTTAAACAACATGGTATTGACTTGTCTACTGAGTTTCCGCATGCTTTGGATGGATTACCCAGACAAATGCTGAAGGTTTGTGAGATTTTTAAAAAAGACAATCCTTATTTTTTTAATGGTAGATTTATTCTCCTTATGAATTCGATTGTTTCAAGTTTGGTTATGTCTACTGTGATGCGGTAGGAACAGAGCTTCAAGACAACGCGGAGCAAGGTAGTGAACGATGAATGTTGACGAAGTATAAGTATATGCGGTCGATCAACGCTATCAAGGTAGCCGGTGCCTCTTAAAAGTTGTGTGTTGATGATGAAAGCGGTATATGAATACAGCAAACGTCGATATTCTGTATAAAGAAGAAACTTGGGTGTAAATGGATAAAGTGGAGTGTATTTGTGTACTTTATCCGGAGCAGCTCGACATTTACTGTCACTGAGATGGACTGCCACAGCTTCACCGTTCTCTGGAACACATTTTGTTCTTGGTATACATAGCCATATACATAGCCATATATTGTGGATCAAAGAAAAACAACTAACTACTTCGTTCATCAAATGCAGCAATAGTGTATTATGTTTCACCTGCATGCTAATAGATTACAATACTTTGACCGAACTACAGGGTGACTATACAACAATATTCTGACGTGGATCATTCACTTTCGAAATGTTATCATGATAGAACAATCCACAACTTAATTCACATGGTGAGGAGGCATACACGTAGACATTTTGCTTGCAACAAACAAACTTATCTTTGTATTGATCGAAGTAATTACCGAACAGCCCTCTGTGACTTACACTTTATTTTTTGTTCAGTTGGATTATTTTCATCAGACTGCATTTTCAACTGCCCCTGGTTTTACATTTCTGTCATCAGTTCACTTCGTATTATTTCGTTTGTATCAAACATCTACATTCTGTTCACTTCACAATCATTTCTGGAACTATACTGTCATCGTATACTTAGTGCAGCATCCGGTTAACTGTGTCACCTCGCCAGTTTGCTTCAGTTGTCTGATTTATTTCATTTGTTGGTTCCGCATTATTGTTGTCTTGTCTGACAACGTTGTTTACTAGGACGAGCTTTCGGATTTGATGATGATGCCAACCACAATGTCTTCACTAAACACTTTTGTGTGTATGACCAGAAAAATAAAACGCTAAGCAAGCACATAGTTTACAGGACAAAGTTTCCCGCACTAATGAGAACAGTACTGCAGTTATTCCGTACAAAAACGGATAATGAGGTTGTCTAATCATCTGTGATTCATTCCCTCAAATACTGGTCTTCCAAATACCCTTTTCTTTGCTCCTGTGTTGACAAGGTGCGCTTTACCAGAACAGTGCAAGCTGAGTAATCCCGAATCTACAGCTCAAGCCGCCTGGGCAATCTCATCAACGGAGGACTTGTACCTCACGTCCAGCATAGAATCGGTTTGGAATGGAACAGTTGTGGCGTACACTTGGGAACTGAAGTATATCTACGCTAAGGGTGATGCCTCGTTTTTGAGCAGCGGTCAAATGGAGATCTATACTGAAGGTAAGCTGACTATGAAATGACGAATAAAAATGGACTGTGCTCAGTAGAATTTGGACCTCTTTATCAGCTTTTACTAAGCCCACTTTGGCCTGACGACTGCATGCACACGTTTACCGACGTCTACTGAAACATCAGACCGTAGCTAAATAGTTAGTAGAGTTAGCCCCAAGAAAGTGGTCTTTCACAACTCAACATCTAAGACAGACCATCTAGCTATCGCCATATAAGTTGTACATGTATTCCGTGATCTGCCGCTTACCCAACCCGTAAGTCATATAACTACAACACGTAAAACAATCAACAGTGCTGGTTCTTTGTACTTTCTGTCAGTTGTTTTGCAACTACGTAACACTGGTACACACAAAATGAACATAGTCCTGCAACTAATAATAACTAGTCATTCATTAAATTGAATTGATGAGGTCAAGTTGACAAACACGACAGAGGACGAGAAACTTGACTTTATAGATAGTTCAATACTCGGCAGATCATCATAATGACAAAAATGTTTGGTTTACATACCAAAGAAAACAACACTATCCTACTGGACCGGAAGTTGTTTTCACCACGTTTATGCGGATGAACACAGTTCGTCCTGGATTGTCAGTTTACAATGGACATGGCCGCAGGAGCTGAAAATTGAGTTCATAATGAGTCATGATGCTCACCCTGAAACCGATACTTCAGGGACGGTTGTTTGGACTCATCAGGTAGAGAGTGATCAAATCAGCAACCTTTCGCGTTACGAACCCAAGCACTTATCTGCATGGTTACCAGTTCTGTGGAATCTATCTGCTGAATTCAAACTATAACAAAACCGATCGTGGAATGTCGCTTTAAATGCGAACATCAAGAGTCATTGTGAAAACATTGTGTCATTAAGTAATACTATTCCTATTCCGTGAGGTTACGTCAATCAGTTAATGTCGACCGTTCGTATGCAGCAAAAGTCGCTGACTCAGGCCAGTTGCTTCCTTTGGAGTTGACGAATGAATTTCGATGAACTGACTCGTTAGTTTGTTACTCGTAAACTAACCGTATTTAAATATCACTGGAGCAAGAGATGTCGCTCAGTAGTGTTTGTATGGTTTGATTCATGAGCCCTAGTATTTATCTGGACTATTTTAACTGTACGGCTGATGAGATGAAATAAAATATTGGAATTCCTTTGTGTGTAACTGAGAAATTTTGTTTGCGACTAACAAATAGTCTTTCATGTAAGAGTTAACAGATTAACAGAAATTCGTTTGTTATGTAGCTTTAACGATGAAGGGAGGTCCAATAAAGCTTAGCATTTATACAGGATTTCATGCGCTTTTGTCTCTGTGTCCTATATTGATTGAATTCTGAAACTGACTGATTGTTAAGGCTATTGAGTTTTAATCAGCTTCGCCGATAAGTAAAATTTGCAGCCATCAGAAACACGATGCAGTTGGCATTTTTTGACATCCTCACGTTTAGGCCAACTCTTGTGTCATGCGACCATAAGGCAAGGTCAGTGTAAACCGTGCACACCCACTCTTTACGAAGTGACCCCAAATAACTTCAGTCAACCCGCAAACCACCGAACACACCTTCGTCACGTGCATGTTACACAAAATGTACCCGCTCATCGCCCAATGGGGTACATGGAAAATTAACATAAAACCAGCCCACAATGACCTTGTGAACTTCAGTGACTGATATGTGACAAACCACGAACGAAGCAAACTGACGAATTAGAAATGGCTTTTTGCCACAATCCGTCACATTCTCTTCAGGTGGCGATTCACGTAATTGTACATCACATTTATTCAAAATGTTGCATGAAGGCCATTAATATAGTAAGTACGGAACAGGCGGATTTACTAGTCAGACAAATCAACGTCAAGTAACAATCAAGACGCCAAGTGAATAATTTATTTTGGCTCGTTTATAGAGAGTGACCTGGTCAAGATGGTTCCAAAGCCTGAATACAAGGTTTCTGGACATATTGCGACGGGCTATACGGGTGAATACTAGCGCTTCAGTCGTATGTGGTACTCGATTCCTCATTTCCCACGACCTGATACAACTGTCGGTAAAATATTTTTTGAAAATAAGAAAAAAACTTGATATATTTAGCGATAAACAGCTTGTTTTGAACCATTTAATAGATGTAGCCTATTTCTGATGATTGAGTGCTGAAAATGAAATTAACTATGTACATTAGCTGAGACGAGTCTTTCAGAACAAGTCTGGGGCCTATATAAGGAAAAAATGGGGGAAGAATTTTATCTTAGAAAACACCTGAATTTGCGACGAGTGAAGAAGCCGCATGACCGGATAGGCAATCGAATAGCTTCTATTTTAAGTTAGAACATTTCAATAATCTTTGCCAATCTTTATTCAGATATTCTCTGACTTTACGGTTGTCCATCCATTACGGTTTCCCAATGCAAACCAACTCCTATCGATAAACGGATGGGGAGTTGATTGAGTGAAATTCGATACCACTCATACATTTTTCATAGCTTCCTCAACCCTTGTTAGTCTCTTCGAAAAGACTTGCTTAAAGTTTTGTTTTAGGTAGAGCTCACCAGTAATGTATATTTTTTAATTCGAAAAAAGGTAAATATAAAAGTTGTGAGTCAGTTGTGGGTCGCATCCAAATTTCACAAATGAATATCTTTTAAGGCTTCTACATTCTATTTTTAGTAGTCAACATAAATTTGTCTGTTCCTCCATCTACGGAAGTATGTATGTATTATCTATCTCCCTCCTGTTTTTAATCGAAGGTTTCTCTACTCCGACTTTGAAGGTGAAGAAGGCGTTCTTCACTGCCGACCTCACAGCTATTGGTATCAAGGTGTGCGCTGCCGTCGTCACAAATGGTAACACTGGAGTAGCCTGTCTGCGTGCAGTCTTCTTCGAACCGCCAGTGACCGGAAAGTGTACGATGGATGATAAAACAAATGGCGGGAACGACAACGGTGGAAATGTTTGTGTCACATGCACCGGATTCAGCAGCAAATATTCAAAGAGGCTCGAATATGCTTTCTATTGTGCGTTCTATACGAGTGTTGATTATTTTGAATGAGTCTACGCTACACCCTTGAATAGGCACCGTATTTGCGTTTGTTTGCATAAATCGCCTTGTTACCATATTGTTTCGTAGTTTCTCTGTGTATGCACAGTCCTAGTAATGCTTGGTATTGCCGATCATAAATACCTATAGCATTGGAGAACGTGAGCATTGGTGATCACATGTTCTGAGAACAGCTGGTAAGTAAGAAAGTTGGCGTCAATCTGTTGTATAACAGGCAGTTTTGTTTATGAGTAGTATACTACTCACAAACGAGGCTGCATACATTCAGGAACTAAAGGGCAAACCTCAACGCCAGGAAGACGACGGATGAGAAAAGACTATCGGAATAGTGTGTATGCGCTATGGGGAAAGTGCCACCAGGGCGAATGACAACGTCCTGCTACTCAATGTGTGTGAATGCACGTCAGCCGTGCAAATGAGTGTACGTGTTCGTGATCCGATTTTTAACATGCCCCGTATGGGAATTCGTGCAATAAACTAGCTTGCAGGCCGTGACCAGGATCCGAACCTGGGTTCACAAGCGAAACTGCCTGTGATACAGCAAATCTACTATCAGTTGTTGCCGATGTCCATGACGATTTTAATGTTTAGGATTGGTTGTTTGGGATGTTGAAGCCGTAGCCGCAGATTTACGCTTTAAGATACTCTCATACGAAACTGCACGATCCTCTTAGCATAACGAAACCCACTCATTACCTTTACCAGTTGGCTTTGTTAAAGGCTGACTGAATCTGGTGGTAGCCAAATGAACAAAGTTTGGACAAGTCAATAGAACCGAAAAAGAATGATTTCATGTTACGGTCAATGCTGGCTTATAAGTAACGATTGACACTTCTTAACAGTCTCAGTATTGGTAAGACAATTGTGCAGATTATGTACTATCACTGATTCTGTATGCATATTCATTTTGTCCTCGTTTGTGGTCTATGCTGTCTTCTTTATCAAAACTACAGCGAGAATAAGTGTGACAGTTTTGCCTATAATTTGAACGAAAAAGTGCAACAATTATCTTAAGTTATTCTTAACTGGACGAAACACTACTGGGTAAGCTCAAGGCCGTCAGGCATTCTACCCCTCAAGTGATTACAGATATATCGTTTGTACTGATCACCATTTAGTTTTGACCGAATTGTGTTTCTGTTGGTAGTATGGTTGTTTTCAAAATGTCCGCTTTGCATATAATCCACGAGTAACTTACTTGGTCTACTTCGAAAAACCAAATAGGCTAGAATGTGTTAGGATCCATAACACTCGCAGTTTGCTTTAAACCAAAAGCATTATTTACTGTGCAAGTAATGCCAATTCATTTAGCTGATTGATACATACAACTTAGAATTTAGTAATGAAGTGCTGAAAAGGTACTGTTCAGCGGATTGCACATTGTTGGCCAAAAATACCGCCCACTAACTTTTAAGTAATGCAATTGATTCACAATGGTTAACGTGACTGCCCATCTGGGCAAAGAAAAACTCATCATTCGAGCGAGCCAACAGACGCATCAAGGTTTGGCGTTTCAGCTTGAGTCACTCTGAAGGCATGGAGTTAGCGACTTTAGCGCCCATCTCATGTGGAATAGCTTACTACTTACTAACTTTACTCTGCACCAGTATGACAGAATGCTTGTCAATGAGTGGTTTCTGGGGTTGGCTGCTGGAAGAACAGATTGCATATGATTAGGCCAGCATAGATGCAGAGACGTACGTCGAACTGACGCGAAAATCTTCTTGTAATGCGTTTATATTTTGTTGAGCAGTTAAAGCTTACCAGATCCGCTTTCCTTAATATCCATATTCCGCAATAACGTTTGATTTGTGGACATTTTGAAGATGTGTTTCAAATCGCATGTTGCAGGAGAAAGAATGAATAGCGAGCTTTTGGCAAAAACTTCAGTAGAACACCATTTGGAACAGGATTGATGTTAGGTACATTACTGAAGATGGTGCACTTTATGGGCAAGGCTTTCGAAGTGTTTACTGCACACCAAAACCATATGATCAGATTAGAACGGGTAACAAGTAGGATAATTGATTATACTGAGACTTTGTGGAGTAGGACATTTGATAGACTTCAGCATATTCGTAGGAAAAACTTGAGCCAACTGGTTCTTGAATGTACAGTAAATTGGTTCACTGTTTCATTGACAATATTTTGCTGAAAATTGGCTATCGTATGAGTCAGGACACGAGATGCGTGTGGACATCCGTCTGTGCAAGAAATACTCTACTACGATGTTATGTAAGGGTAAAACATTCTACAATAAACTCTCAACATTTCGTTTCATATTGCTTTCTCAAATCTAGCGTACAACTAAACTTAAAATCCGTCATTTCTCTTCAAAGCAAACCTGGAAAAGAATTTTACAAAATTTCTATTTTAAATTATGTGTAAAGGAAAGCTGTCCTTCTCAATAAGTATGTGCTATGGTAATTTTTGTGTGTGGGTTTGCATTAGTCGACTGCCAGTGTATGATTTGAAATTACACTTGTCTCCTACAATTCCAGAATGTGTTGAACTAAAATGTTTTATGGATCCCCCTAAACCTACTGGCAAGACCATGGTTTGTAGAAAATTCAACTAAGCTACGCTGAGTCGTGATCAATTGTAACACAAGTAGAACTTTCGTCATCTTCGGATAATTTCCATCCTAATAATGAATATCATTTTTCTGAAGCTTTCTAAACATGACAATTTTGTAAACGTCTGCCATCCGGAATTCAGTTCGATCTAAATTAAACCCAAGCCTCCAATTGTGTTGTTCCAATCTGTGTGATTGATTACAAGTCCACGCGGAACAATCAAGAAAGCAAGCTAGGATACATCTGACACCATGCCATGTACACAACTGCAATTAAAGAAGAGATGCCTGATAGCTCTAACCTAACATAGCAGTCGAGTGAATACTACAGATCCTATACAGAGGCGTGTAGTTTCCGTCATTTAATCGAATACAACAGAGATATCAGATTTTACATCTCAAAACCCTTGAATGTCGGATTCATTTTTTATATTTTCACTTCCTTCAGTCCACACATAAGTATGCGATCGTCGCGCTCATTATTTATGATTTATTATCCACGGCTAACTAAATACAACCGGATCGTAATCTGCTTTAAACAATTCAAGTTCCCCTAGCAGAGATAAGCACTCAAACCATTCTGCTACTCCAAATGTATAACAAATTGCTTTTGTTTAATCAGTGAAAACATCGCCCAGAACTGTTGTGGGTGTGAGCCATGATCCAGTCATGTGTGCACAAATTCCAGCGTCAGGAAATGGATTATCTTACTGTGTTCAAGCTTCTGATCAACATGGAAGTACCGAGGAATTGTGTTTTGGGACAGTAAAGGTAAGTTGAACAAGCCTGTGCATATCGTTTTATCTCATGTGATCATATCAAACAGAACAAAACAGAAGTTAGAACAGAATAGTCAACAGGAGTTTAATTCAGTTGACTTGGCTTGTGAAACAGTAAATGAGAACTAATAATCTGGCCAAGTTCGTTGAAATGAATAAAGCAATCGAACTGGGTGTAGCGATCAATACATCCGATCGATATGGCAGCTACATCGCGTGTACGTTAAGATCAGTAACAGTAATCAATTGCGTTGTATTCGTCTTGACTTCAATTAAGCCAGTGAATTCGTCGAGTTTGGTCCTGTGACAATCAACTTTGTCAGGTACACTGTTCACATAATATTTGCTGATGCTTGGTCATAAGTATACGTCACCACCGACGCCGGCTAATTGGCTTAACAAGTCCTTCGGATTCAGCTTTCATTGTGTTAACGCAGCTAGTTACTTTACTGACAATTCCACCGGTCGTGTAAATATATATTACAAAATAAGGTTTTACATCATTACTCTACCATTTTGAAATCACACTGATAGGTTTATTATGCACCAGTAAATAGTTAAAGTCACTCAGACTTTAATGTGCGGAATGACATTCATTGGTTCAACTACAGTTTCTCTACACAGATAGTTTTTCCGACCGACTACTTTCAATAATAAGCAATAGACTTGAGTCTGGCTGTTGATATAACTTTATATTAAAGCATAAGCTTTACTGGACCGTCAAAAAACTGTTGTTTAAATTAAAAATAAAATCAGCTTGGCTAAAACATTCGCAAGAGTATCGATTGAAGTTTACAGAGCAGTTGTCATATTGCCTTGTAAATGATATAACAACCCAAGCAATACTCATATGCTAAGCCATTCATTTTCGGTCACACTGAATATCAGATCAATAGAATGATGAACAGTGAACATGCTGGTCGCACAGGGAGCAAGCCCGGAGTACAACTCTTGACTATAATACCTATTACATTGCTGATAAACTCTGAACAGGACGAACCTCTAGCATGGATACATTATGCAATTTTTCTTGTTTTCAAAACACGTTTTTCTTAAACAATAATATTCTGGTGTCCTTTGTTAATTTTCAACAATACCTTGGCAACCAGATCGACCCACCAAAGTCAGAGGAAATTAAGAACATTTTGAATAGCCTGCTTGACCGCAACAACTCGAAAATAAATGTACTTCAACTGACCGGGAATCTGAGTACAAAAGCCAACACTGTGACAAACTACGCGGAAACTGTGTTTCAACAAAACTCACTGGATAAAGCGGGTAAGTTGAATCGCAAAACTAAACAGTTCATACAAGAAGCAAACGCCTAGTGATAAAATCAAAACATTTACCAGGACAATGGGCTAGTCACAACATCGGTGCATAGTGAGGTGTCAAAATGTACACCAGACAACTGCTGCCTGATTTGCGTGGGATGTAGACAGAATAATCATTTCTTTTGCGCATAGAGGTCTATGGACAGGGAAAAACAATTAGGATGACTACTTATGGGAATACTGCTGCAGCCACCACTGTGTGCAAACGACTATCTGCGATCATAACGATGCACTTTTATACCGAACTTATTTGTTTTTGCGATAAACTAGTTGGTCTCAACAACCTTCTGGTAATAAGAACGGGTATCGTAAACAATTCGGCAATGGAGGTTGTCTGACCACAACAACTCGAGGAATGTTCGATGTATTTTTGGACCTCCTCTGATTGTGCTTCAAGATTTTTAATGCCAATATGTTAGCTTAGTGCAATTTCATCGTGTCTCTGGGTGTATTCAGTTTGGCTGGCTCTTTATGATCTTCGTGAGCACTGATGGCGACATTACTTTTCGTATGTGTGACATTTAAACGATATTCACCCAAATCAGGTGACTCTGATCGCCAAACGCCAGGGCCAGTTCTTGCTCGAACTTTGTGGCTGGCAGGGTTGTTAAGTCTACCAACTACCACTTCCTTGCTGAGGGCTCATTCTTACCTTATGCAGCATTTTTCTTCCACATCCAGCAATGTCTTCACCTCACACTTCCCACACATCTATACAGCAGCCAACTTCCCGCAGTCAGTCTTAACCAAAACCACCGTAATACCTTTGAGTCTCTCTATAAATGTTCGACTGTCTCCAAGGATTACTTATAAGACAAAACGATAGTGTACAATGCAAACATGTACCAGCATGAGAGAAAGCATCCACTTGCATGCGTTTTCTTTCTCGCTTAGTTGCGAATGACCAGTATCCAAGCCTGTAGTTATTCCAGTTCCGGATCCTGGTCCTTAGTTTTCCACGACCAAAAATAATGTTATTCTGCCCCTATCCCATAACAGTCCTGGAACTACTTTTCCGCTTCAACACTTTGCCAGCTCACGCTCACCGTACGCGCCTAACCATTCACCAGTGTTATGAGTAGCCTATTTCACTAATAGACTCAGTGTCAAAATCTGCTCAGCTCTGAAGCTATGTAGGATATGCTTGAGTCCAGTCAAAAATTTGTAACTTCAGAACAACTTACATGCGATAAGCAACTTTTGTGTCAAAACGTTACCAATGAACAAGTTGGTAAAAAAGTGTTCAACTTCATTTTACAAGTTTATTTATTTTTTCAATCTGTCTAATTACTTGTGCTCATGACCTTCTCAAGAGTTCGGTTCATTCTGTTTTACACAGCGAATTCATTACAGTCGAGGTAGTAGTTACCTAGATTCGTTTGGTTTTTCTGTGTATGAGCTTTCTTCCCAGACATGTCGCAACCTTAGCTGGAATCCTCCATGAATCCAAGTAACTTGGATCTGCAGTCGTAGGCCAGGAAATGGATGTCAGCTGTCAACTCTTCAGAAGTTTCCTATGTTTACTTGCCACCAAACACCATCGGAAAGGTGGATTAGTTCAAACTACATAAGCCACAACGTTAAATGATTCGCGCATTGATATCAGTTCTTCGTCTATCCACCACCGTGAATTCCAAGCCCACGCCGACCTCTGTAATTACGACTTAATAAATCGAACAGTGTGGCACTATACGTAGCTTACCTGCGGCCTGGCGAAGCCGACAGGCGGAGGTCGCTTTACAAATAGAGCTGTTTGGATTGCTTTTTTTGTAGGCTCACTGTCTGACAGTCTCGTGGTTTACACGGTAATTTCTCAACACACGATTAATTGTGTGCGAACAATGAATGTCAACGGTGAATGACCAGCAAACATCTACTACTCGAGTGAGCTAAGTTTCGCAAGTAGAGCAAGATGGAGTTTATGAATACAGAGCACACCGGTTTTTACGTGGAACAATATACCTTATTCCCGTTTCCTCGGGACGCGCGAGTTGGTAAAAAGTATTGATATTGCAAAGCCGTGGAAATAGGTTATATGAGGGTTATGGACAAATCCACGGTTGTCTGCTTCATTAGAACTATTACGCGTCCTCAGCAACTGTTACTACCGCAACCAGTCGGATTGGACACAATTAGAAAACTTTCTAATAAAGCCTATGGTCTCAAAGTTTAATGACTTTTAATATACCTATCGAAAGAATCTGCCTAAATTTGAGTAAAAGTCGGCTATACAGTTTTGAGGCTGTAAAGCGGAGAAAGTAAAATAAGCCTAAAGGATGAACGCAGTCAGAACCTTTCATTTCTACATTTTCATAACAAACATAATCCTAGAGAATCATACAAATATCAGAATTTTTTTCTATTGGACAATGTTTTGTTAGTGTTCGAGCATAACCTAGAGTAACTCCTGCAAGCAACAGCAACTGTAGACAAAACACGTGATTTAAGAGATGTAAATTATTTTTGTTGAAATCTACTAACGGTGGATCATTTTTAAGTGCCTATATACATGCGTCGTTAATCCATGAAAGCTCAACCAATCATAACGGAGCTTTAGTCCAAGCTCAAGCCTGAGACACAGGGGGCGACGGCGCACATACAAAAGACACTGTAATATTTTAAGTGTAAATTTGTTTTTTGTTCAAGAATGTATGGTAAATTAATATTTACCTGATAAAAACCACACAAGGTTCGTTTATTTTGTCAAATAGAATTGAGTGTCCAACAGAAAATAGCATTGGAGGGTCGGAAACACAACTTGCACAATCGTCAAAACAGCGTTTAAATCAAATCGGAGTGCTACGAGATATGGCTAAGTAACTATACTATGGAATAGAAAAGTCTGCTAGTCTACAGTCTAATTAATATTCAGTCTACTCTGACTAGATATGACAAGTATACGACTCCTGATCTCTTCTCGGTCACTCTGATGAGTCCCGTCGGGCTTTCCCTAGCATCTATCTGCATTACCCAAAGAGCGTTATGTAAAGCTTTAGTATATCTCTATGTGGATGTATATATGACAAGTTCTCTTCAACAACGTAGGTAAACACATATGTCCCCAAGGTCTCTGATTTTACTGTGATGAGGTTCGGTCACTAAACAGCTCCTATTGCAAACGGTTTCAGGCCAGGACATTTATTCGTATTCGCCACAGTGAATGAATTTTATATGGTGGTTTTCTTGAATACACTTTAGATATGCGCTAATGTGTCATGCATTTTGGAAAGAAACTCATTTGTCAACTATCAGTCAGCTACATTCGTCACTTGAGCAGTGTAAATTTCCTTACGCTTATGATTTAAATCTGAACTGGTTTGGTCTAAAGCGTCAAGTCATTGAATATTTCAATTTGAATATCACCCACAATTGATCGCAGCTGTCGCATTCTCATAGACTATCCAGAAACACTAGACTCGAGTTTCGCTCCCATTAGAGCTAGTCAGTAGTGCATATCATCGCCACTGCCGGGACTTGAACCACGGACATGCTGTTCATGAGGCAACCGTGTTGACCATTGTGCTATTGACCTCACGTTAGACACGGCCGAATTATCATCGTATGTGAACGCTCAACCACTTTCGCTTTTAATATTATTGAGTCGTTAAGTTCTAACACACAGATTCAATGTAATAAATGGTACTTTATTAGTAACAATATGAAAATTGCGTGCAAATGAACCAACTCAAAACTGACTGGCTATGCGTGTGTAATAACCAATAATTCGTATGAAAAGATGTCCGTGTTATTTTAGAAATTCTCTTTGTTTCTTCAAAGTAATTAATTCTTAGCTTTTTAATGTAATGAATTCAAGTTTTCTTCATGTTTCTTTTTCCCAGATGAACAATCAGGAGGAGTAAGTTTGTATGTTAAACGATTTGCAATCGCTAACATTACATAGAAATTTGATATTTCCGGCAGATGACTTCCATGTTCATTTCATGGGCACCGTATCATCGTCTGACAAGGGAACATCAATGTGCAGAAGGTTGGGCATACAGCTTTGTGTTCAGATTGGAAGCGATAAAACTCAGCATTTAACTCCCAGCTACTCTGATGGTATCACCTGATTTAGCAATAATTGTTCGCCTCGGTGAACAGCTGGTAATTGATTTGTTGAACAATTATTTGAGCTAATGAGTAATGGGAGATTTCGATTTGTATGCATTGATTATTTGAGTTGTGGCTACAATGCCAGTTCTACTGAATTCATTCAAAATTATTGAATACTCTACCTCAATCTACAGCAGATAAGCATGCTATTTCAGTTTTTGCTGGCATTTGAAAATACGACGTACTGCTGAAGTTACATGACTGCCAGCATTTTACACAGCGCGATTGTTTTTGGTATAACCAGATGGAAGACAAGGCTATAAGGCCCAACAGATGAATGGCATAAACATAACCGAACATTACTTTAACAGGACTTCTTGATTAGTTTAAAAACCAGGTATGAACTAAACTATGAGGCTTCAAACGGATATTTTATGCACACGAGTGTGGTTTACACAAACGAATTATGAGTTTCTATTGAAAAAGACCTGGTCTGTCTGTCGAATTTCGATTGCCATCTACTACTGTACACACACCGTACTGATCGTGTGTGACTATACCAACTTGCGCATGCAGCGTTCTGTTTCAACCTAACAAACTGACATTCACTTTTAACGAAAATGGCACGAATTTAACCACGGTGCAAACGATCCTCCTGTACGACTAATTCAGTCAAAAAAACATTTGTGATTGCAAACATAATCTAGTCAGGCTGGCACGATTTCAGAAGATAATCTGGTTCCTACAGTCTATGGACATAAAGGTGACTGGGTACGCATTCTTTACTACTTATCACGACAGACAGTAATGGACTATCTCAATCTGTGTAGAGCTCTTGCCTCACTTTTCAGCCATCTGTATAGTTCATTTCGGAATACATTTTGTAACAGGATTGAAGTATAATCTCAGGTTTGTGACAGACCACAAACTAACAATCACGACTTCACTGAATTCACTAATCAGTTTATTTTTGTCTTGCCGCTTAGCTACCAAACGAGTCAATGCAATCATCGCTGTATAGCCAACCTTATTGTCCCGTAAAATAATCAGAGTTGGGTATTAGCCTCAACCTCTGAACTATGTCAGAAAATTATTGATTTCAGACAATTCACTTCCGTTTGCATCCGCCATCCATGTTGCATAGACAAATCACTAGTTGGGCTATCTTATTACATTTTTGTTAGGTCGGCTGTTTTGTTTAAGATCCAACAACATCCTCATGTTGTTTCTTCTATATATGAGCGCACGGAATATGCATACTTATCAGGAGACTGACAACCAACCTGGATGCGCTCCGGATCTGATATGACAGTTGATCGCAGACATTGCTGAACCACTACATTTGGTAGGCCAGACACGAGGACACACTCAACACCCATAGTCTGACTGACTTCACGATGAACATGTCTACTCAAGAATGATAAAGTTAAAGTCTTCAGAAGTGCTATTGGCTGGGTAAGTTGACAGGAGCTCGGTCTTATACTCAACATCAGGGTACTAAAATATATGAGGATAGGTCAGAATGTGAATATGCCTGTCCATGGGTAAAACGATGGGTTCTTTTCTCGTAGGACTGTGGACAACCCACCAGTACACAATGTCTGGCAAAGTCTCAGCTGAGGCCGCAATGGAATTTATACCGCAATTTCGGGGCTGTCAGAATAAGCACACCCAACTAGACCAAGAGTTCACCTCTAGTCACACAAATGACGTGTGACACTGCTTGTATAGCAACTGTACAGAGTATAGCTCAAGTTGAAAGAAGCAGACAGTAATCATGAAAAGCTCTGGCTTGGAATACCAACAACAGCGGTGAGTGGGGAACCACACCAAACGTGATATAACAAATTTCCCAGTTGTCGCCAAGTGTGCATGCAAAAGTTCAGTAAATCCTTAAGCTTGTCGACGGGTTCCGTTTACAGGTTACTAACGGACTTCTCAACTTGAACTAACAAAAATATGGGTCACCTAACAACATCAAAATAACTAATGAAGTTAGGCGAGAACTTCCATGTCTGCCCTTTCAGTGTTCGATTGGGCTTACTTTTGTTCACTGCTGTTTTAGGCAGTGTGCAATCAGTAGTTTGAAAACTCAAAAATGTAGAAGTAATGAACAAAGGAGTTTCCTACTTGTATTGTATACTAGCTAATGTTGGTTTTTATGTTCCCACGATACTAAGACTCAGTTCGTAGTAGCAAGTATGATGTTCGAAGATAGGACTTATGTGAAATAACGGCATACGTGATTAAATTAACCATGAGTAGGTTCAAACGCCACTTTCTAAAGGTATCTTTCGTAAATTGAATTCATGATCACAATGCAATGTTAGATGGTTTGGAATAATTTGAAATCGTGCAGTAGTACCATATTCTGAACTATTATCCAAATCATTTGACTCACAACTCATTGTACATAAAATCACTTTCAAAGATCTCACCGAGATTGACCATGTCTCATTTGTTAATTGTCACTCACATGTAGAACGCAACCTCGGTAATGAAGGAGAAACGAAATAACCGCTCGGAGGTAAGTGTTCTTGACATAACCCACAAGCCAGGTTTTACAACTGTTATGTGTGATATATCAAACAAAGCTCGTAATCCTATGCGGATAAATAATTTTATATACTTATATATACATATAATAGATATGGAATTGTTAAAAGTCCGCTCAAAAAAGGCCCATTCAAGGGGGCAGCCCAAGTGGTTTCTATCAGGAGTAGATTCCTGATGACAGCACAGTGATAAATAATTCATATTTCATAGTTTTTTATTAAGAAACCAACAGAAGCACACAATTGAACAATTAGAAAACATCGTTCTGAAAACGTTTGTTAATCACTTGATAGCTTGTGACGGAACTTCCCCACATCTGACAGCTAAAAACGATATCGATCCAGAACAGGCGTGTGTAGTTGTTCACACTTACGAACGGACCATGAAAGCACCTTGTACGAAAATGTGCATTTACGGACGTCTTCATCTACCTAGCAGTTGCAGGCATATCCCCGTGCAATGACGTCCGATCCATTTTCTTGACCGTCCAGCACATACTTCGCAAAAGAAATATCATTATCTAAAATGCAATTAGTAATGTACGATATATGACAAACTAATCTCAGTCTATCTGTTTATATTGGGGTCTTCGACTTGTAATGCACCTGAAATCTAAAAAGCCAGTCGTCGCTGATGTGAAAACTTCCATAGCCCAAATCACTGCTATTGTCTTTAGTCAGTTCTCCCGACTGATTTTAGGAAACTGATGAGTGTTACAAAGGTACTATTAAAAACCACTTATAAACACTTCCGTTAATATTCCCAGATGTTCCTCTCTTTTGAGTGTTAAATCGACAACCACCATGTTTTAGACTTTGTACACTGTTCGTTGGTGTCAGTGTTTCATTTTGTAATGTTCCCATTTGTTTCTTCCTGGATCTCAAAAGTGAAAAATCGTCCTTGAGGATTTTCCATTCTGAGCTATTTCCAGAGATATAAGAAGTCTGTTAGCTTGTTTACAATCAAAGACGTTTTTCGGTTTACTGAATAATTAGGTTTACTTGTCAAGCCTTATTCATTTGTTGATCATCAGTTTAGCCGATCAATTACATAAGCAATGGTTGGATTCAACAGAGATTTGGTGGACAGCTAAATGCCACAGACAAGCAATCTTCACCTTAGACATCGGTGTTCGATTTCACGTCAATAGTAACCTACCTATCCCTATCATATTCCGGTTCAGCTAACCAGGTGCTGCTCGGTTTGCGTCAACTCACATGAGTACGATGAATGCAACAAACTCCGGGTGCGTGTATGTATGAGCCTATTTCAATATAAACTGTGACAGTGTTTTTATCGTCTTGTAGTCAGTGGAGATCATTGTCTCGATGCTCGAACTTATTGAAAGTGGCCAACTCATCTATCCACTGTAAGTGCATTTTGTTCGGAAGGATTGGGAATTCGAAGGTTGGAATAGAGGCTGGTCAATAATAAGATTAGAAATCAATAGAAAACTTAGCAGACCACATCAAAATGGTCTTTGTTGGACAACTTTCCTGTAGTCATATTTAAATATAGGCTTCAGAGTTGAATGATGTAGTTACTGGAATCTGTTCGATGAACACCCAGTATGTCAGTATGGATAAAAACATGACTAAATGACTGGTTAAAAAGCACTTTTAGTTTTAATGCATGCGGTAGTTAAATCAGTTATAAGTCTATATAAATTATAAGGAACGCTTACTAATAACTTCTCTTTAAATCTAGCAAATACCAACAAACGGCATTAACAAATGGCGGGAAGTATGAGGATATAGTTATCACCAAGTGGTTATTAATGTTGCCAATAAAGTCTTCATAGTGAGTCAGCCACTTAGGACCCTCGGGTTCATTTTGGTAACACATCACCACGATTAGTAGCTGGTCACTTAGCACATGCATATCTAGATTTTGTTGACCACTGGAACTACGGTACACTGGATGGTACCAGACAGCCTTTGTCTGATTGTTTCATGATGGCTTACGACGTATTTCACAATGCTACAGTAAAGAACACAGTTGCAAATGTAATTGAATTTGTTGAAATTATCACTCCCCACTACCGCTATATTTCGCTGAACGGTTATAAAAATAGATACCCCAACGTCGCTTTTCACTAACAGGTGATTTCCAAGTTAGTCGGTGTTATCTCTACCATGGTTCCGAACACGGCCGACTCAATCGTTATGACATCGGCGACAGTTAACGCGGTACTCAAGAACCGAGAAGACATGGATCGTCAATCACAGTCGAGACTAGCAGAAGTACTCGAGGGGTACGCAGTCAGTTTGCCAACAATTCTGGCCCGACACGACATCACTAAACGTCAAGAGGTGATTACACAGGTGATCGACAACGCTCTGCATTTGGTTGAGGTGAGTGCTTAGATCTGCTTGGCAGTAAATTGTAAGTATACATGGGATCAACTCATTATATATTATCGCGAGAATAAAAGTGCTCATTTCTCATCTTCATTTGTAGGGGATGGAGACAAATTGAAATATACCATCTCCACCATTAATGCGTCAAAAAATGTTAACATTTCGTTTATTCTCTTCAGTCGCGGACGTAAAACATTTGAATATATAGGATATACGGATAGTAACAACAATATAAAAAAAATCAACGAACTGTGTGTGCATGAACTGTTGACTCACACAGTTTGTCTGCCCTGAAACTGATAACAGTCCTTGTTTCATGCAGGACGGCGAATACTGACTAACATTGCCTGAGAGAAGGCAAAGAGTTTCGGATTCAGATTACGCAGCAACACTTGGTCAACAACGTGACTTTTTTCCATGATAGGCCTTACAATGGATGAGGTAGGATTTCGTCTCAATCGCTTTGTTGCCATTGCCTGTTGCGTCATGGCGCGCACCAACCAGTTAGGCACATGTTCAGCCATTTTTTGTCATAAGCACGATCTGTTCTGCCGATGTAGACGTCATCGCAACTGCAAGTGAACTGATAGATTACATGTGAGACAGAACATTTGAAAGGTAGATACAGACAGATCTGCTTCTTAGAAAACATACACACGACGTTCTTGATCGGTCTTTTCTGGTTGTGGATGTCGACAAACTTCTTGGGATATCTGTTTGTGAGTAACACCTTCTTTAATCTTCCCTCCTCTCCTTGCAAACAGTCATCGGTGCAGATCTTTCAGGCCGTATGAAATAGGGTTCGCACCAGACCTCGTTTGTAAGCAATTGGTGCAAAAGAAGAGAATTACAAATACTGACCGCTCCAAGTGGCCCTGTGATGCACTGAGCGCTGTATTGAGCCAAACTGCCGTCTAGTGAGTGAAATGTCTAAAAACGGTAAACTGTTGTTTATTTCCTCTTCATGAGAAGCAGAAAGATTAGGATGAGCAGAACGAAAGAAGGTTTAAAAGTGAAACAAAAAGGAATAGTAGCAATAAAAATCAAAATATCACCTACATATCGCTTAAATAGATTGGCACCATCTATGGCGTCATATAATTTTAATTCAATCATTCCTAAAAATCTGACTGCCAGTGTTGGGCCAAATGGGCTACCCACTATTACACCATCACCTTGTTTGTAAGATGATCCTGTAAAGTTAAAACGGATATTCTCCGTACACAAAAGTATAAGTTCTTTGAGATAATCAAGTGGCAGACAAAAGGTAAATTTTGAAGGAAAATAAAATCGCACAAAAAATCATCTGTTTTTCGAAGGGGAACGTTTGTAACTAAGGAGTCAACATCCGTAGAATACATCTTATTTGAACTTACCAACACGTTCTGTAAAGTTTGTACCAAATCGAATAAATCTTTTACGCAGTGGGTGACAAACATTTGATGGATAGGATGGAGAATGTCTACAAGCCATTTGACAAGCTTGTGGTATGGTGAGTTGTCCATGCATAGAATTGGCCTTAACGGGACACTACATCTGTGTGTTTTTGGGGCACCTTCTAACTGTGGTGTGCGGGTTCCGGTTGGCTTTATTTATCTGTATTGCTATTCCGTGTTGTACCCATGCGGCGGTAAGATTTAGCGCTTTCTTGAAATCTGTTTCTATATCAGTGTTGTTGCCAGTCGTACAGTCTGTGTGAAATTTTCGTGTGTCCGCTAGGGTACCTTCCATTTTGGACTCCGTTTGTCTGCTCTGAAACTGATAATAGTCCTTGTTTCATGTAAACCTAATCGCTGATTGTTTCTATTGTTGGTGTTATTCGCATATTCTATATATTCTAATGTTTTACGTTCGTGACTGAAGAGGTTAGACGAAATGTTAACATCTCGCGACGTATGTTTTCTATCGTTATTGACGTACTGAATCAAGGAAACTCAGTGTTTTAAACATACCGTCTCGAAAATCCCCATAAAAAACTCATTTACCGCAACCCATGCGAATGTGAAGTTCCTGTAATTACGCACTGGAATTAATGCTTTCAGAGTATGAACGTGAGCTGTATATTTATTCAGATGATATCCGATTGTGAAAAATCCGGCTGATTCAACTCAGTGACATGAAGGTGTACCTCTTCAAGACACGTATGGTATCAGCTGAGCTACTGTGTGATTAAGTAGCCAACGACTTATTGAACTGCGTTATTATATGATCCATAAAGTGTACAGATGGGCGCTTGCATCAGCGTATGGAAGAACACAAGCTTGGGGAAAATGTGATGATACCCACTTAAAAAGCAGAGCTTATGAGCTAAATTCATCAGGTAGGTTATAATACGATGAAGGGAATGTCGTACGGTAACTCGCGTTAGCCTGTGTAAACTGACCGCCATAATCAGGTTCGGATGATGTTCCAGTTGTTTCAAGGTTTCAAGTGGATATACCTGGTGTGGCACGTTTTTATAAGCGGTCTCATGACGTGTCGGTGAGAAAAAGTTCAGCCTTCAAGCCACAAGATAGACACAGACGTGTGATTGCACACATTGATTGCACGATCTGTTTGGCTGGTCCTGAATGAGTGGTTGATCGATGTTCACATATGGCCACAGCTAACTGAACCAAACAAATTGGGGAAGTAGTAATTACGTGTATTGTTCAAAACGGACGTCTGATGAGAAGTAATTAGTCATGTATGGTTATGTGAGTAGCGTTGTTCTATGTCTTAATGTCAATCACATGCTCAGCAAATCAACCCACTTATCATCATCGTCTCTTGTGCTCAACTGTTGGTGAAGCCTTGGTGGTGCTGCACTTCATTCCGAACAAAGTGAGTGGACGGTATTTGCTATCGTTTGTTCATGCCTAGCCGGAGAGGCCACCGGTGGTCACAATTGTCTGTGTGGCTTCTCGCCAAACTAGGTTCAACAACGTGATGAGTCCTGTGCAATCACCGCATTGCTGACTTCTGCTGACAAATCTGTGGTTAGCGTACATCAGTCAGACGAAACTTGCACACCTCATTGCGTCTACAGAAAGATAGAGAGCTATTCAAAGAAGCGAAAGCAGTGTAACTGGCGAAACAAGTGACCACTTGAGGGAGATTTTGTAGGCTGGTTAAACAACCGTAGATGTGATTGAAACTGTGTCATTCTCGCCTTTTGACAATGAGACTATCGACTATACTTTGTTAAGAGTCCACGTTGGTCAAGTCACGGCGAACACCTAGTTTTGGAATAAACCTTAATGCATGAATCTCTGTCGTATACTCTTATCTTATGACAAACAAAAACTCCATCGGCAATTCATTAAAGTATAGTTTGGTGGAGAGGTTTCATACACTGTATTTAGTAACCCACATGTATACTGCACCTATGTCTAATTGTCTCAAGTTTTTTAAAAATCTTTTTTCCGCCAGGTATCGGTTTCGCAAATAAACGATTCCGTTCCTAAGGATATCGAGAGAAATCCGAAATTTCTGGACTACAGCGTAGATCTGGAGAGCCCAGGTTAGTTGTTCGGTTAATTCGAAAGCAATAAAGTAAAACTCACGATTTCTTAAATTATCGCGTTCTAGGAAGTCCACAACTTCCCCGCGTTTCAGCTAAACCTATCGTCATCCCAACTTAGTTTATTGTAGGTCGGCTATTGGTTTTAAAGATGGTATAGCTGGAATACAGTAGGACCGTAAACGTTGCAAACTGAACAGCACCCACAGATGATCGTGGCTTTCAAGGTCACATGTTTCTCTGCCGGCCTGACTAAGTTCCTGTGTCAAGAATGAGATGTTATGAACAAATCAAATTACCGATTGTTGTTGCTGTTCGGAAAATACGCTGCTAATTAATCCACTGTCTTCAGTCTATGCACAAATGGAGTTCATAGGGTCAAACTTCCGGTCAATGTCACCGGGGGTTAGTGCCCCCTCCGTCCGATCGTCTCATCAGCATTGACTGTAGATGTCAAAAACTGTAAGTGATGAATTCAGATTCATAACTTTGCTGCCATATTGCTGTCGTTGAAGCATTGAACCTTCTTATTAACTCTGGGATTCAAAGTAATACTGGGGAAGACTAATTGTCGCGAAATGACCACCATCCGAACCTGGCTACAGCTCCGTATTCAGATAAGCTTTTTCAAACCGTTACTAGAGCGAACATCAAGGTTACTATATTTTTTTGAAGTAAAATCAGCCGAAAGTTATACATGAAGAATACGGTCAGGTGTCAGCAACGTCTAACTCGCAGCAACCTAAAATCTGACTAAAAACTTGTTGTGAGTGCCCGGGAAAATATACCTGATCAAGAGCGGAATAAAAAAAATTTGACGACTCAAACTTTCTGCCTTGCAGTAATCAAAATGATCCCGAAGGATAACGCGACTGACCCCGCTAGTGCCTTCCATACTAATTCGAAAACGAGTGCAAAAGGTCACCCTGTTTAGCCGGAAAATATGCGTAACAGGATGAAAAATATGTGGTTATATACGGTGTATGGTGATCTATAAACATTCTCGACTCAAAACATTGAAGGACTGTTACCAAAAATGGCAGTTAATACCACCGGCTAACTAATGAGCATGGTGAATTGAAAGTGGAGTAGGCAAAATTGCAGAAAAGTTTAACTCTAGTCTGTTCTGGGAATTTCTCTACATTCTGATTCGTCAAAATCTCTTTCTATGGGAAGGTGGCATTTTTGGAACGGGCAATTGGGTTTCCTGACGGAACCTTTACAGGGCTTAAAGTTTATTCAGCCTGACTAAACCAACATAATTTGGAAATGAGACTGATTTTGTCCATGCCAGTAATTCGGCTCAAGCACCAGACATCACCAGTTCACTACAGACTACGTGCAATAAAGGCTTGCACAACTGGTTGCTCTCAGGTAAACGGTTGTTGCCAACTGACCTCGGGTTCACTCAGAAGACACGCGCCTGTGATGCCTGGTTTCAGCAAGTGACGTTTTATCATATTCCACTGAATATTATTAATGACGGTCCGTTCTCTATATTTTGGTGGTGCATTGCTGCGTTGAGCCGTTTGCAAGTACTTGAAATGTAAATAAGGTTCCGGTTTGATTTGTCAAGCCCCTGTTAAAGATCGCAGTGTAGAACATCCTCTGTTATTGATTAATAGCAGAAATTTTGGAATATTCAGCGTAATCAATAATTTCAAAGGTGTCGGCATATAAAAATTAAATGTATAAAAGATATTGAAATAACCGCGATGATAAACGATGAAGCGGATTTTCGGTTGGCATAAAAACTGCCATCAACTACAGGGTACGGTTCGTAGTGCGTGTATAGTTCTTGACCCAAGAAAGTTATCCAGGAATACTGGGCTTACGGCTCCAGTACAAAACTTAGCATGCTGCTTGAACTGAACTCCCAAGCCGTTGCTTAGGAGTCAAGCAGGCTTTCCCCCCTGGCGTTATCCTTGTACTTGACACCAACTTTGGAAGCTCGAACATCCCAAGCACTTATCAAAAATACAGCCTTTTCAATCATACTCGATAAGTGGCTGTCATACAGCATGATAGCTACATACGGTAACCTCACAGCTCATAAATACTGAGTCAGATTTAAAGCATATATTCCAGCGATATAGTGGTTTTAAAGTGCATCCGATATAAAACAGTTCTCAATTCGGAGATGATTGTGAGTGTTTAATTTCATCTCCGAATTACGTTAATAACCTCGAAATGTTTGTGTTTCATAGCCTAAATTGTGCTACTGTTTCTGCATGTTCTTTTCAGGGTTGACTGGTTCCGAGGACAATATTTGGGGGGAACTGTCACTGCAGAACTCCGCAGCAGATCAGTCGAAAGTAGTAAGTTAGAATGTCTGAAACATGAACAGATTTATCATAATGGTCTGTTGTGCTTCATACAAGCTGCCTGTGAAGACATTACTTCCTTCTATTTTGACATGTCTCGACCTAACCAACAATTTTTGAGTGTGAAGTGTGGTGGAATTTTGTGGACTTCAGAATGTCCTACATATTTGCTTTGGATACTCTTCTATCTAAATCGAATAATGAGAGCATTACATACAAGATAACAGTTAATCAGTAGTTAACCTCGTACCATTTTCACCGTTTTTTGTTTCCTCACAACAATCTAAATCGACGATTTTCCACCTATGTCGTTGGTGTGTATTTGTGTGATTACCAAGTCCGACGGTGAAGTACCTACTTATCAGAATAAATGAGGCAAGATATTGCTGTACGCATCGCTTTGAGACTCTTTCTGTCCTCCCAACAGACCGGCTGTGAAACCTTGAAACAGCTACCTGATCGAATGATTACTATACGTATACTAATCTGCTTTCGCCACCGCCCTGTGTAGTCAACTGTTAGTTTGGATAGTCTGTGTGATACAGCATTTCAACCTGAACAGAACAAACAGACGGCTTTCGTGTTCGTCCGCGTGTGCCCAATCTGAGAGCCCAGTGCTCAAGCTTTTCCGTTCGCTCTGTTGTTTCATTGGTTTCAAAAGTGCGATTAATCCCATATATTCCCTGTCCAAACCAGTCTGTTTGTCAAGGTTGTTCACCATGTATTGCTGAAGGTACACTGATCCAGGAATATATGCCCGTCAAGAAAACGAATGCCATCAACTACAGCCGGTAGGACAATCCTAGAAATTATGTTGAGTTGAATGTCACTTCAATAATTAATTGGACTAACAGTGGATCGCACGTTTTTTTCGCAAAGCTCTGCGAGTCAAATCAAGTCAACCACTTGAAAAACGCAAGGATTGTAAAACGTATTTAAAGATAGCATTCACTTGAACGTACATATTGAAGCTGAATATCGGGCACCTACGCATTCACACCCACGAATGGAAGTGGTCAACGATTCAGCCTTCTAGTCACTCGCTGTGTAGAAATAGTGGGGTTAATTAAACATTATAAAAAAAGAGGAGTACTTAAAAACCAATAGCAAAGATCTCGACACATGTATATTCCCGAAGGTGTAGACAAATTTAGAAAGGAATCGATAATTAGGCTGATACAAATCAGATACACTTCGAAAGTGAAGGATGTTGAAAAAACAACATATTACTTACTATGGGTACAAAGTTATACTCTTCCATTCATTCATCCACAACAGCCTTGAGCCAGACAAGAAGGTATCGTTGCTCAGACCACCGTCCACTTCAACAGTGACGTGGATTAACGTAGTTAAAATGATAAAAGTTGAAAAAAGAAGTCGTAGTAAAACAATTAGCATTGATATGATTTCAGATACACCACATAGTGTTTAGAGCTGGCGATTTGAGTGACCACGAGGATTCCATCCAGGCAGGCGACATCTACATACTTCACTCAGTGGAACGGGCATGGCCTACGTGGTTCGTGAATACACTGTTGTCTGAGCACCACGCGGTTTTACTCAACTCTTGGCGGTCTCACTATACAACGCCCGGTATAGCAAATGTCCACCTACCAGGCGGAGTACGCTGCCCAACCATCACATGCTGTGCAGCGCGATTAGCTGGCCAAGTGACTGCGCATCCCGGGCGTTCTTGTCATGCGCCACCAAACGGCCGTGTTGCTCATGCGATCAGTCCATTTGGTGTGGGCTAAGTAGTAGAAACAACGGTGGTCCACAACAGCTAGTCTGTCGATATCCTCGTCACGAACAGGTAAAGTTTCATAACCGTAGATAAAAACAGAAAATTTATTATATGTTCCTTTTTCACTGGCAATCGGACGTGATCTAGACGCAATACTTGATGCAGGTTGGCAAAGGCAACTAGTGTTTTTGCTCTCCTCAGTGATAACTCATCAAAAATATTACAGACTGACAGGATAGTACGACCCGGAAATGTGAAGGTGTCCACGGTCTTAAAATGATTGCCTACAATATAGAACGTAGGAGTAAGAAAGCCTCAGTCTCCAAGCCGCATCTCACACTTTAAAGAAATATGGCACATTCCATGCAAACCAGCCCGGTCACTCACCTTGTTCCGCATAGTCTCTGTATCTTTGACAGATGGGCTAAGTTAGAATGTTATTCGTGTACTCCATATGGGTCAGCCTGGCGCCAGGAAGAAGCTCAACACCAGACGCAAAGGATTCCTTAAGTGTACATTCCAGAAGGTCGTCCATGACGGAATTAAACAGGAGGCGGCAGATTGGTCAACCTTGACAAACACCATTAGAAATGATGGGCGTCCGAGACAGTTGTCCATTAATCCCCACTCGTCTTGCACAGGGGGCATACTGTGATCTGAACATACTCATGCTCGGTCGTTTGTGCCACAGAAAAGGAAGCTTTTCAACCTACCGCAAGATGCAACCCAGAGTTGAAGTGATAGGCTTTCTTATCGATCTCTATTGCAGAGGACCAACATTTCACACCGTCAACCAATTGAATTAGGATTCAGTCGTTGGTTATTTCGTGTTAGTATCTATGATAAGATAGTCAGGAAAACTACCAAAGTTACTGTTCGGTATCATCTTGTCTAGGCTTCAAACCGTAGCTTCTACACAAAGTGAATATCGGCATGACAATTAAAGAACTTTAGTAAGTCTACATTGTTTTAGTGCGAAAATATTCAAATATGTTGTCGGATCAAAAGAATGATCAGTCACTAGATAGTGGTTATTTTTAGCCGAGAGTTTTCCAAGTGTCCCTGAGATTTGCTCAATCAAAACACTAATTTTTATGCTAAGACATCTGTCACCAAACCAAATATACGCGGTTGTTTGCAAAGGTCCAATAACAAAGTTCGTTCTTGTGGTAGCTGAAGAGGTTTCCGCTGAAGGAGTTTTTCGTTCAAAAGGAGTGTCATAACGAAAATAGTCTTACTCCGGATGCACACTTTTGAGGGGAACCTCTTCTGTAGTACACCGATTGGTTAATGATATTTTCACAGTAAGAGTGTACAGAGTTGGGTCTGACATAGCCAGCCGGAGTTTCAAAGCGTTGCAGACTAAGAACACCCTGAGGAGTGTCGACGTGAATGTCTGTCTGATCATCTGTTTTCTCTACTGAAATGTCATATAAATGGCCTTCTTGGATATGTAAACTGATACTATTTAGGGGATTTGATTGTCATGCCTTATACAACTCTCTGATTGATATCAGTTAACAGCAGTTTATTCCAAATTTTTACTCTCGCATTTGATGTGGCGGAATTATCACATTGGCAAATGTGACAAAATCAACTGCTAAGAAAGCGATCGTGTTGAGTGGCGGAAAAATTTTGGCGCCGTTAACTATAAGACACCATAAAAAAGCGGCATATCCAAATGAAGCAGTCATTCACTAGGCTTGTGTCTACAACCCTTAATAAAATTCGGGATCATGGTGAACAGAATACTATTTACAAGTTGACCACCATTCAAAATTATTAGTAACCGTTGCACTCCCTCTGACTCTCTAATCAGCTCCTTTCGAAAAGAGGTATTATATCCGAGTTTACTATATTTAAGGCTCACCAGTAGTGTCTAGCCTTGCCACGATAAGGATTAGAACCTCGACCACGCTTTCTTGAGGTAATTATGTTGACTACTGCATCATTCGCCTTATTTTAAGCATAGTGGAAAAGGCAAACACTCAGCCGCATTCACTCATGAGTAATTCTCAACTGGGTCGATCGCCTCTAGAGGTGACCATACCTGTCAACACAATTCCAATCGATTACCCCTTACTAGGACTTCTCTCCAAGTTAAATTCATAAAAATCATCAGACTTGTTAAGCGGTATTTTGACCAATGGACGTCAAAACATAATTTACTCTAAAGTTATATAATAAAGTTTATTCTACTTCGTCTATTGTTTTTCCTTTGAACATATTTCCTTCACGTTATTGAAAACGTGTTTGATCAATATGCTATCAATCTCTTAGTGCAGATGATTTGCTCAAATAAAACAAAGCGTTTGTGCCCTCTGATAATTTACCAGCGAAACGATAAGATTAGAGTGTATACTATACAATTACGAGAATTATCATCCTGGTCAATGTTACTGTGGCGATTATAATTCTTTACTGTTCTGGGCTTAGGGTAGTTTAAATTCTTGTCATTGAGGTGATTTGTCTGTGTCGATAAACCAAGAATATGAATCACGCTAGATCAGTGGAGTTGTGAGGCTTGAACGAAATGCTTTTCTGAATAATGCACTCGGTTATTTAATGTAGTTTTGATTGGGTCGTAGTTTCCAAAATCTACTGTTTGACCGCTCTAAGCTAGTTGATTGGCACGTCGAAAGCGATCAAAAAACCTTCAACAGTTGTACCTCATGAATGCTCACGAAAATCGGTGACTGTTTCCAATTGTTGTAGTCTTGGTAACTACTATACTGATGCACGCTGGATGACACACATTAGTTCGTTTAGACAAAAGTTCAGTCGCCTAACCGAAATGACCAGCTTAGCAATATCAACAAGTTCGACAGTACACAAGTATTGACTGGCCGCAAACCGTTAGCTTGTGTGTGCGTGTGTGAAACGGTTTTCTGAAGATGCAATCAGAAATGCTCATCATAATGTATGAAGCAAACGGTGGTTTTCTGGATCTGTGACAATAAATCTCTTAAATGATGAATAACCTAGACTTTTCACCTTCGGGCCATTTTTAGCTTAACAACTATGACTTGTTAGGAATATTCTGCCTTCTGACAGGATAGTCATGTGATATTTGAAAAATGAAAATGCCGAACGTCTGCTGTCCAGAGGAATCAAAGTACGTTTTCAGTGTGACAACCTTGAAAACGGTGACGGATTTAGGCCGCATTCAAAATGTTCTACCCGAACAGTCAAAAGTGTCTGAGGTTGATCTGGTTACAGTTGGCCAAACATTTCTTCCCAACCCTGCCAATACGATAAAGTAAGATAATATAATAAACTAAGATAATGGCAATCATCTTGGACGTTCAGCTAAAATACAATTCTTCTCGGAAAACATGCGTTTCACCAGACCCATTGGTAAATGAAAATGAATATTACTGAGTTCAACAGTGTGCTGACTTCAAGTGACCTACTCATCCAAAGATAAGCTAAAGAAGAAAATCCTTGAAAGGTGATCAAACACAGTGGTTCACCTGACTTCAAACAACCAAAACTGTTTAGATATTTCTTTTGCCAATAACTGTAAACCGTCACAAACAACTCAATTAGCTGTTTCAAGGATTGCATAGTCCGGGTGTACCCACTTTCAGACAGCTATCATTCAAGTACTTTTTGCCATAATGTGAACTGATCCATCCACATCACTTGCTCTTTTATGAAACCATGCTACTCAGTTTCATGTGATTCTCACTTCGCCCCCTTCTTCGAAGTTTCGCATACATTTTTATTAGTTAAACGGATCTCTTGTATCCTACCTCGAAAAGGTTCATTAAACTTTCGGCCCGATTTTGCACAGCAACTCCCGCATATCTTGCTACAGTCGCCGTTGAACCTCTGTTGAAAGCATTTAGGCCGTCAACAAATAGTAGACTTGGGGAGGCACGATCAGAACCCGGATCAACTCCCGACAGTTTGATATCTCTACGGTTCAAATTTATACAGCGGTTTGTTCGAATCTTGGATCACAAATTACCAGCCAGCGTCAGAACTCACAGAAACAATCGCGTCAACAGATGGCTAGTAATCAATAGGAAGCAGAATGCTAGCCTTTAACGAGATATGAGTGATGATTGCACTGATAATGGCTTGTAAAAATAACAGGTAACTATTTGCACACAAGTCAAATCGGACAATGTCCATCATGCGTTGCATATCGCCCGTCTAATCCCAATAGATTTCTACTCTCAAGTCAACCATCTTCCGCGACATAAACGACAGGGAACTGTCAGAAGTTATCGTTCTTCCTTCAGTGACATTGCTGGCGAGCTAATTAGTCAGTGTTGTTTGCACTCAGTCCAACCAGAAAAGTTCGTTATATCAGACTGGTCCGATTAAACAAGATCTCTTACACCATCGCATGCATATGGATTATTCGACAAGCAGTGCATGTTCATAAAGGTCGCCATCTTAATATTGCTTTGGGTTTAACCTGATAGAAATGTAACTGATCGGTATAGTGTAGTGTTAAGATTTTTAATTGTCGGAATTCTGAACTGTCAACGTTTTGATGGAATAGACTTTGATTGTCGGTGTGTTGATACAAATCCACTTAAGGGATAGCAAACCTCGACTTTTCGTAGACCTATCTCAGCCCTTATTCTAAACTTTGATATGATTCACACATTGGCTCTTGTGTGCTCGGAATTAACCGTACACTTTTCCAATAATCTTCCATCTGTGCAGAAGTTTTATTGTTCTTTAGCGTACTTCTCTGGTGCTCACCAAAAATTCGAATGTATGACAATACTAATCCTTTTATTCGTTCATTGGTACATTAGTAAACTTAACAGTCCATTTCAGGCTTCATTCAATCATCGTAACTCCTTGAATTTTTAAATTTACCACTAGAACTAAATATATGGAGATTTTGTCAGCAAGAAATCCACTTTTCAGTGTGTGGGAAGCAAGTTCTTGATCTGATCTCACTTCAACAGTACCGACAAAGTTGTTTCTCACTAGTGTTTTTCTCACTGGTCCAAGGACGTTTTATCAGTTTACAGTCGACTGCCGTGAAGAACTGGTTGCGGTTAAAATTTATCACACGGGTAATCCTATCAAAGTGGGGTTTAGGCGTGTCAACCAGTGTAAATACTTGTAGTATTTAGCCTCAGAAATAGCATTATAAAATAATTCTGACTATCCAAGTACATCACTGTGAACAATCGAGTGAACGATTGCTGCCATAAACACTTAAAGGTTTGGGGTGGTTCATCTGCCAGTTTTTTGTTTGTCGATCAGTCAAAATGTACAAGTAAAACAATTTTCGTCAACTAAGTCACTGGCCTCCTGTGTATCAGTTGGGAAAGGTGGTAATCTTCTATTGTTTATCCATATATTTATTGATTTCTACCTGTGACGGACCATGAGAACATGTGTAAATGTTCATAAACCCATCAATAATCAACCGAATCATCAAGTTATAACATTACTAGTGCCAATCGTTATTCAGCGGCTTCAAACGAGGATACTTTTAACCTCAGGCTTTCTGTCTCATCCTGCAATTGTTTGCTGTGTGATGGCTTCCAAATTCCCTATGACAACAAAAGGGTTCTTTAGTTAACATGTTCAACCCTTTTTTCTTGCAGGCATCATCCGCATCAAACGTATTGACTAATTTGCTTCAAACGCACAGTGGATTGCTCAAAGCCGCACTGATCTTGGATAATACACCGACAGTGACAAACACGAACTTAGCAGTTCTGGGTCTACACAAGCTGGATTTGGCCCAAAGTACCAGTGTTGAAATGCCCCCGAACAAATATGGCTCGTCGGCGACTGTACCCGATTTGTGCTCAACTGTGCAGAAATTAGGCATGGATTGTAATCTACCACTCACAGTTCAAGTAAGAATTATATAAAGAGTGTGTCGATGTGATTTTTCGTCGGTCAACAATTAACCGTGGCTTCTAGTTGGCTGTCTTGATAGTGAATCAAAATGAATCACAAAACATTCTCTAAAAAATAACGAGATGCCCACAGATTATTGTAGAAGTGTTCATACAGTTGGATGAACGCAGTGAAGTGTTATTGTGTTCCAACAAAAGGATTTAAAATATTGAGTTCCTTTGAACCATCTGAATGGGACATTCAGGAGACACAACTTATGATATGAATTCATTTGGTACACGCTCGTCGGTCATCAACGTGTGATTAGCATGAAAACAAAACCAACAATACGTGAATGAAACGAATAAAAGTACAAATCGGGTGGGATCGTGAGTGGTACTCACGGTTTAACCCATGGTAAATAAAGATTGACAGTCAGTTGTTTTTGTGCACATGGAACCGGCTCTTGACGGTTAATCAACATTGTTTCGATATACTTGAGAATTTGCGAGCCATGGAGGTTCATCAAGACTTCAAACGAAAATGCGAAATTGACGTTGTAACCTGTGGTCGATAAGTGCACTGCAAAGGAAATTACATATAAAATCTATCGTTTCTCGTAACGGTACGTTTGTGAATAAAGAATCGACTTCGTTAGAACACATCTTGTCATTGACAATATTCAGGCATTCCTGTCGTGGTATCAGTTCATCCATCGCAAGGCACTTCTCGACCACAGGTCACAGCGTCAATTTCGCATCTTCGTCTATGTTCTTGATGAACGCCCACAACTCACAAGTATGTCGAAGCATAGTTGATCAGCTGTCGGCAGCCGATTCTATGCGAACAAAGACAACTGATTCTCAATCTTTGCTTTCCATAGGTTTAGCCGTGAGTACCAATCACGATCCCGCCCGATTTGTAATTTTAACCGTTTCATTTCTGTCTTGCTTTGTTCTCATGCTAGTCATACTTTGACGACCAACGAGAGTGTACCAAGTGAATTTATGTCGTAATTTGTGTATTCTGATCACTCTATTCAAAAATAAGAATCTAGTGCATTAATCATGCATCTATACTGACCACCCCCTTTGTGCTGCCTGTTGGTACATTAACGATAAGTTATCTGACCCTAGAGGTCATCAAATAACAAGCGCTTTCTTTATGTCTAGTTGATCAGACAAACCTGCACTAAACAACTTATTTCGTGCTTGTTTAAACTCGTGAACTATAGGCTACCAACTCCACATTTCATAACCCATATAATCAGGCTCCTAAGTGTTGCAAGAACTATAGGTAATGTAGTTAGCGTGATCTATCCTCACCACCTCCTAGAGATTTTTTACCGAAACAACGCTCACGTATCTGAACAGGTAACATTCACTTTTTAGGGCATACATTTCCCTCACTTTCACAACAGTTAAATACAAATATGACAGACAAATCGTACAACCTTCATAGACACTGAGTAATTCAGCAGACTGTTATGTGGACGCGAGGTTGGAGCCTACGACGTTCTCGTCGGCTGAGTTTTCATTTGTCATATAGGTGTCTGTTTTTCTGAAATATCATCATGAGAATATCAATGTAGCTCTGGTGTTTAGGATTGTAATCTCAATATAGAAACGATAGACAACGTGAAAAGGAATGAAGAGAGACTGGCTCTCTTGGTGATCAGCTTCGGTTCAAAAATTGTGGTACTAGCATTGTCCTAAATTTTAATCTAATGGGGACACTCGCAGAGACTACTAGTATCATTCTAATCTATGTTACCATCTTGCGAGACGAATTTTTTACAATCAGAAATCTAACCATTAGTTTGTACAACTTCATCTGTCTTCGCAAACTGTTCTGGTTCACAAAAGTGACGAGGCTTACAGCGCATCCCCCAGTGAGAAGGAAATATGTGTTCAAGATTTCCGGTGCTCGAGTGAGCTAAGCCCAAAGATGACCAACCCAGCCTCGTGTTAACGCCTAGAAAGTTTGTTGTCACTATCGTAGCAGAAATAAAGCACTTGTATCCTTTTTAAAGCCAATAACCACCAGTGAGTTGGCAATATTAATCATCGACCAAATTTGGACCCCTTAATGGGTCTGAAACATTTTCTGATCAAAATGGGAAGTGTCCGCCTTAGTGTGCTTCATACAGAATGACCATGTTCAGCTGGCTTATCGTGATGATGAAAAAAAGGCGACTAGACGACAGCCAGATTCTTAAGTCTTTCCCGATGTCCACTTTGATAACCATCACAGCTACCTGAGCAGGATATGTTGGGGGCACGTTTTCAGAACCTCTGCCAAGGAAGTGCGGCGGCACTGTTTTATTCAGCTATGATGGCTCCTGTGTACTGCTCGAACTGCCGAGCAGCGAGTATTCGCCTTTAACCTGTTTTGAGTGACTCATTCCCACCTTGCAGCTGTCGCCCGCTGGCAGCACTTGGTTGCGTTCACTGCAAACGTATCGTCATTTATGGAGTAGAAGAAAAGTTTTCCATTCTGTTTTTGCGCAACAATTGATCAAAGTTTCACAGCATTATATTTAACAAGTAACGTCTACTGGCTACGTTTTGTCCTCTTTATGTTTAGTCCCTAACATCCGATTTCAATATGTTTGCGTTCGTGGGCTCAGCACCCTTGAGCATTCCAGTCCCTCCGGAGTGGGGCACCGTTACTCTGTTGATTTACAATGATACCAACCAGATGAGTCTTGAAGACACTGACAAACCATTTGAAATTCTACTTCGGAGGGTGAGTCATTTTGAAATTACGGATGGTCGTCCTGAAGAGTTTTCGTCGCTGAGCACTGTGTGTTTAGAGTTGATGGTTATTTATTGTCAATGGCGCAGACTTGTCTTAGTCTCAAGAATGTCTGTTGCTTTCCCAAAGAGAAGTATACGATGCTTATCCCATCTATAATGTAAACGTCCGGCTGAGCTGAACTATTTTGAAAATCTCACATATATCACTTGATAAAACCATAGCAGTCTTGAAATCACTTGGTAACTAATATCCAGCTGTCATTAATTTATACTTGGACAGTTTTGTATCACGGTTCATGGGGTAACCAGAGAGATGGTTGACTTGTCAAGGCAGACAACTCAACGTCTGGTAGTAGTGAGAACATCATTTTAGAAATGACTTTAAACAGTTATCGGACTGGCGGGAAACCAAAGTTCATTCAACTTCCTAAAACGTCATCCCTCGGACCATCGAAAAGAGGTGCTGTATTTGGAGATGTACTGTTTTGTGTAGCAAATACTGCCAAGACTGTTTGTTAGATAGTTTCTTTCAGTTTCCGTCTAACCTTCATAAAAAGTTGATACAAACATTATTTGAAACACTAGGACGATTGAGAAGTTTTTTGTTTATGGAACAGCCGAACAGTTCATTTCTGTAAGTTTGTTCGAGTGATTTCATTAACAGAGTGACCTATCAGCAGGCATAAAATATTAAGGCGGAACTGATTAATTAAGTAGAATCAATGGTTGTTCTGGAACTTATTAACCATAAAGCCGCGGAAAACTTTGTCACTACTAGAGACAAAATAATTTGTGTATACTGCCATCAGAGTATAGCAGCGAACTCATCGATATGTTCACCGGAGGTCTCAGTAAGTTAATATTCTTAGCATGCTGAAATGTCTTTAGAAGAGAAATTGATGAAGGTTGTTTTGTCTGTGCAACGGTTGACATTAGCGCCATGAGATACACTACGCCTTTGGTCATACGGAAAATGATTTAAGTGATGTCGATATTCCCGTAATATGATGACTTATAGATTTCATTTCTGATTTGGATGAGAGGATCTTTGGGACTGACATTCAACCGTTTTATACCAACCCTTCAACGCCCTTCTTACCGCACAAATTCATACGGAAAAAGTTGATTAGTCCTGTACTGCGTGCATCTGTCAGCGTGTGGCGATCCGTCACAGGAAACTTAAGAGAAGCACAAGCCACGAAAATTGCTTGAACAAACGAACCCCGTGTTACATATGCATTGTCGAACAAATTGCTTATTTGGTCGCTCTCTGATACACCGTAACTGACCTTGAGAACTTACTTTATTGGCTACGATTCCCAACCGACTTGGCCACCTGTACGTAGTGTGTTAACACGTGTTCTGTGTCCCTCCTCGGACTACGAGCCGTGTGTGTCTATCACTGCAATGCCGTGTTATCGATGATCAGGTCTTATCACCCCAAATTCAGTTTAAATCACCTAAGTAATAAATAACATGATAAAAATCACTTTCCGTCATTCGAACTACCTTGATATATCTATGGCATGCCGGCCTCAAAACTACAATTGAGCCCACTTATCTTGGAATTGTTTCCACCCGTAGAAACGATTTGTAGGAAATCATCGCATACAGTAACACCTTGTTTCCCGGACACTCACAATTGGTCATAATATGAATCCGACTTTGTGGCAGGCTCTAACAATATAATCGGGATGTGTATCAAACTAGACTAGACTAAAAATAATAAATCGCCTGAAAAATGTGACAGTTGACAACCATACTAGACTGCAGTTTTCCTTCAATCCTCGAAAAACTCTATTCTAGCCACGGCTTTCGTAATCTACATTTATATGACCAACTAACTCTTTCATTAATTGATTATAGCATAGTTGTACAGTTTGGTGTAGAAAAGCGCTAGACATCTCTATACCGATATTAGGATGCAATATCTACAAACAGCACATCCTTTTGATAATCATTATCTGATTCATTCAATCTGGTAGTATAGCTAATACAACTGTTATCACGAGGAAAAAAAACCCATATGTGCATATAGAAGATAACCCCAAAAACCCACATTTATCCGTTTTTATCCTATTGATGACTGTCTTATTAAGATATGACATAAATGCATGTATTTCGAATGAATATGGATGACAGAAAAACGAGCTTACTTCACGTACTGTATTTTCACTCACGTACCTCAGCACATATTCTGGAGTAGAAGCAAATGGATTGAGGTATATGCGGAAAACTGATAAAATTTCCACTTTTAGCACGCTGTTTTTTATTTATTTAGCAGTCATTACGAATTCTGCATATTCTGTAAAAATTTTGATCGTCCGAGCAAGAGTCTAGCCGTCAGAATGGTCCATTGAGCTTGTTCTAGTTGAATGAACATTGTTCAAAAGGAACATTGTATCAACATTCACTCAAACACTTATCAGTCACTATTTGTGTGGTCACTATCATACTATAACCGAAGTAACACTGATCGTTAAACGCCTCAGCTAATATGACGAAAGTCTAGAGAATAAACATGTCATGAAAAAAATCTTTGGAAAGCAAGTCAAGGGGTAACTCTGAATGCGCTTCGCGAATCCAACACAAGAAATCTGGTTGGAAAGACTAGCACTTGCCAATATAAACAGGCAAATTTCACCATGTAGCGCCCTCTAAAGTTTATTCTACAATTCAGCTCGGATGTTTGTTAGAACCGCATTCAGATTCGTTGCATAAGCGTGTGACACCAGTTTCGTAACGAACCTATTATCTGCCGTTGATAACGTTTAAAAACCGTCACAACAGCTGTCACTTATTGCAGCTACTCTAGTTAGCAGCCGTAGCCGTATTCTCAATTAATATCGTCGGGGATAAGTAGACACATTCACTCATTCTCTTGTGCCCGCGTCTTTCATTCGATCAGATGAGTATCTAGAGGTAACTGTACCTGCGCAAGTTAGTGCTTGTTTGCCTGACGCTAAGACTGAAACTATACAAAACATACTTTTTCCATACAGTAATTTATGATGACTGAGTCGTAGTAGAAGCAACTGTTAACAACCTCGAGTAAGTACTCTTGGTTATGGAGACCAAATCTAGCAAGTACCAACAGTTTTCCAAGTCTTTGTTTAATTATGTTTCTAATACGCCACCAATCAGACAGACGGTGAAAATGACACGGATGATCAACTCATCCAGATTCAGAACCAGATAAGTAAACGGCTCAGCCTTTTTGTACGAATCGGTTTGTAAAGAACTAGAGTACAACTAAGAGAGGCTTTAGTGCATTAATTCGTAGTAATTAATGTGATGGTATTACTAGTTTTCACATCATGCAGAATATAGATTTGTTGATCGGCACCATGAAAACATCTAACTAGTTTAATGAATAGAGATCCCTGAGTTTATTCAGCTCACACTTACAACCAGTTGATTGTTTTATCAAGTGGGCGCTAGATTCTGTAAGCTAACGGGGCATTCAATTTCGCAGATTTTGACAATGATTATCTTCCGTAAGTTCATGCTTTCATAGTGAAACAAAACTACTCTTACTGATTAGGTTTGCAGACAAATATTTTGACGTTTTTGATATTCTGATTAGCAGCTGCCAACTAGATCCATAGAAACATGAGCTGGTAATACAAACAACAATGAGTTTAAGACAGTTTGATTTTGTTATTTTTCTAGGGCCCAAAATTTGTCTCACCAACATTCGCCGTCCTCGACGAATCGACAAACGATGTGAAACTGCCAGCATCACGGATTGCCGCAGACAACAGTGAAGTCTACCAAGCTCTGCTGGTGTCTGAAATCAGTCTGCCAGACAGTAACTCGGGGGTCACATTTCAATTGAAGCCAGGAAATCTAAGTGCCTGTCCACAATATTTGGTCGTTGGAAGGTCAGAGTTTCAATGTTTGATTGACTAGTGATTTCAACTAATTAAAAATCCCCGTAGAAATAATGAACACTTTTCCAGTGGACAGTAGTAATTTTTGATAATTCCTGGTTATAGGTTGTCGCAATTATTTTAAAACATGAGAATTATCTATCAGAAATCAAATGGTGAACATGACGGTTGGATAGAGCACACGATTCTAATTTGGTGGTGGTTGTGATCAAAACCAAGGTAGATATCAGTTAATCATTGTTGACTGTGTTGGGTGGGAGTGAAGGGAGCAAACTATCGCGTGGAGTGAATGCACACGTTTCGTCGTAATAATCCCGAGGTGTAAAGAAACCGTTTTTGAATAGAAATCCGACTGACGATGTCTGATTGCGACTGCTTTTTCTATAGACAAAGTGCGCCATTTGTTCCATCGTGACGCTGTGGCTAGGGTGCATTGAACGATCAGAACCCCCTTCTCTATGTCTGTCAGTCACGGTCAACCACATGGGTCACGATAAATGAGGTGATGTCCTTTGTTGTTCCTAGGCGAAGCCACGCCATTCGCGGGTTCTGTCTGATAAAGTCTAGCACAACAACTGGCGAAACAGATAACCGCGTCAATCGACAGACAGCACTTGATTAAGTGACATTATCCGTTTTGATGGATCTTTCAGCACACCAGGTACTTCTGATCGAATCAGTTATCATCTTGTCTGCTGCATCCCGTCTGCTTGGAATTTACTATAGTTCGCAACTGCGTCTCTTGCATATTTCTGGCAATGAATTTCTCAGGCTGAACGTTATCAGTATGAATACTGTGTAACATGTTCAACTCTCTGCCTGTTGTATCTTCTGTACAAGTGCTGTTTGCTCTGTAGGTCAATCAAAGTACAGGACTGTTTGGGACTAGCTGGTATATGGTTGTGATTTACATATATTGCCCGCTCCAGGTTTTCCTCCAATGTACATCTTGCTATAACAACCCATCTGATCTGTGTGTTAGCGCTACGTCCAAAAATCGCATTTGGTCATTGAAATCTCATTCAAAGGTTGAAATGCTGTTCATATGCCTCTTGTTAAAAGCGGCTGAAAGCTTCCGTGTGTCTTTAGGTGTAAGCGGTAGGCAGAACGCACAGTTTATATATCTTCGTTAGTAATTGGTTGCTTTAATAAGTTCCTCTGACTTGTTATTTCGAAACATATTCAAAAAGATATCAACTAGCACCGGACCTAACAGCAGGTCCGCAGCAACATCATTACTCTGACCATAAAGTTCATAGTTTAATTAAAACTGAATGTTGCTAACACAGAAAGACAGTAACTCCTTCAGTTCAGTCACAGATAAACCAAGGTCAATCACCCGACTTCCCCCATAATAACAAAGAAAGTGCATTGTTTCGACTAGGTTAACACTAGTAAATAGAAAAGAAACGTTTGAAGATCACATTTTATTGCAGCGTACACAGAGTTTTGGGACGGGATCGATAAATTCAAATTTAGCCATTAGAGTATATTTTCTGCCCTCGTTCATAACTAGTTCTAAACTCCCGACAAACTTCTAGCATAACAAGGGGAATTACACATACGCAGTATCGACCTAAGTGATAGTTTATATCTGTGTATCTTTTTGGCTGAGGGATATGGGGCTCGTGTTGACCGGATGTATCTGATTACGTGTTTGTTGCAACTATCATAAACCCTTCTGGAACCCCTTTTTAGTTTTCACTGTTTCATCTTTCCCAGTTTTCTGTTTTTGGAGTTTTTATCATCGGATACACGTTAGTTGCCTTGGCCAAGCATATACACCCAAATTATGCGACCATTTTATCTCATCCCTCCTGCAGTAAACAAGTAAAACTGCTTATCTAAAACCCACATCGTCTGTAATCGTAACCACAACCAAGGAGTGTTTGTGTTTTACCCAACCACCTTGTTCTTCGTTCGAGTTCTGACGAATAATTTTTATATTACTAAGTACTTCAATCTAATTGTAGCGATCTAAGATTGGAAGTTAATGAAAGTAGTTCTGTTCACCTCTTCATTAGTGTTCAACAGTATGACAGTATACCACGTTTCCGATGGCTTTTCAACAATTTACAGAAACACAGCTGTAACTAGACAGTACGAATTAAGGTTTCGTTGGGGTCGTCAGCTACTCTCGATTTCCTTGTTGCTGACTAAAGCAAGTTAGTCTACGATTCAACATACGTATGATACTGACAGCTCTATCAAGAAACGAGTTTGCTTGGGAATAAATACCGTCTATATATCTTTGTTCTAATTTACTACTGCATTGAATCACCATGTTAACTGTCAGCCATCCAGACATGATAGACGACAAATATTGGAAATGATTAATTTCTTCATTACTGAAGGGACGTTTTGATCACGCTGTATTGCTTTCAACCGTGTTCTTTGTGTTGTGCCACAACAACCATTGGATGTTTTGTGCTTCAGTACGAAATCTCGGTATGCCATTGAACTCTAATCTTGGGTGTGTGATACTTTTAATCTACGAAAATTCACTAGGCGTATTCGTGGCTACGACGGGCTGACTGAGTCACCGTTTCCAGGACCGGCTACAAAAGTACATCGGTTCACACAGTATTAATAAAATGATGAGCTGTCAGTTTGTTTCGAATAACTAAAACATTTAAAAACATATGTGTGTAACAAAGCGATAATGATATTTGACATGTGGAAAGTAAGAGAAGATAAACCGCGAAAATGTTTCACCGAATGAAAAAACTGAAACTTGAGACGATTGACAAAAAGGACAACTTCATGTTTATCTGAGATTTACTAGGTCCCACAAGTAAAAAAAATCAGAAGAATATTATAATTTCATGTCAGCCGGAAGTCGTATCTCTCGATACATAAAATAACCTCTCACATCCTAACGTGGCTAACAACTATCAAGAGAAATACGAAGACGATTTATGGTATTTCACAAAGAACTTTTATGAGTTGTAGGTGTAACAACAACACATAATATTCGGTATGATAGTTGGTTGTGTTCAAGATGAATTGACATTTCGAACCATCACTTTATTGTGAATGTTTGTAACCTGTCAAGATTCCCTAATTTATTTCTCTTCTGGCTCGGTGAGGTTCCCATCTATCAGACGGTCTTTCCGCCTATCAGAGTAAACATGCTTCTATTAACTTGATCAAGCTAACCCCTGAAGATATGTCAAAATGCTTCCGAAAGTCCTAGTCCAACAAACGGACTGTGAGTGATAGTAAGCCAACATCCCCATTATCCGTCATCTAATCTAGGTGCAACCCACGCAAATTTTTGCTTCGAAAACTCCATTGAGCTCTCCGCTTTATTCGGTCAGTATGGTAAGCCGACAACTATTTACTAAATGTGACGGTCCAACGTCAACTGCAGTAACTAAGGTTCGATACTGGTGTCAGTTGCTATCGGTAACTGTTTCCGTTAGCTTTTATCCATGCATGATTTAGAGTTGGATTGCATTGTCTTATGAGGGGTTCGCATAAGTTTGTTCCCATTTTGAATTATGTTGTAGATCATTTGTGACCACCCTGATAGTTTCTCAATCGAAGTTCATTCCAACTATTTCAGAATTATTGCCACTATTTAATACCCCCCTCCTGTTGTTAACAGATGTTAAACTAGGAATTTCATTTCTTTCCACAGAATGCTTGAGCCACCTGTGATTTCTAGAGTCGGGGGCAAGTTTGATTTTTGGGGAACAATACCTACTGATACACGACAATGCGGTAAGTGAGCTCAGTTATCTGTCTAGTATACTATGAGATCGTTGTGTAAGTCAGTTTATAGTGTTCTAAGCGAATTCTCTTGAACCAATGAGGTATCATTGTGATAGCCCGGTGTCAGTGAATTACCAATACAAATACGATTTCCAATGATGCTGCAACTTAAAAGATTGACTCACACACAACCTCAATAAAAACTTGTTCAACAAACCAAATTCGACAAGCTATCAGTGTCCAATCTAGTTAAGTATGACCAAGGTAAAACGTGTTTTTCTGAAGTTTTTTTCAACTACTCTAATATACTAACTGTGCGTAAGCAACTGAAGCAGGAAAAAAATTGATTAGTGATCAGAAAATTCGAGATTTCCACTGGGGCGATTGATTACAAATCTACACGTTTACTGAGGGAAAGGTGACGCAAAGATCACGCTTTCAAAAAGACATTAAATGCATCCATTAAAACTAACAACGTGATTTGTAGAACAGAGTGATGAGCCAGTGGCAAAGGGGCATTGTAAAAAGGCAGGTACCAAACATGAACTTATATGTGGTTACATACTACTAACTTCATCATCAGGTATTAATCCACTTACACTGGTTACGGTGTGTAGGAGTTGGCCAAAGTGAACAACGGCAGTGTAATCCAACAGTAGATGAGGTGGATGATATCCGTCTTGTGAACCTTCTCATCCACCCCAGACATGAGAGGGAGATTACCAACCAAATGTGTTGACTCATACGTATTTTTGTAGAACTCCAATTGGATGAATGAAAGGCATATTTCTGAGTAACTGAGTTTGAAATGAAATTAACGGGATTTGATGGAGATTTGGTGTATTCAACCGCTCTTAAGTGTAGAACTACGATGAGATTTACACACAGATAATCTACAAACCAGGCATTATCATCCCCCAAAATGCACTACTGCCAGATAGCCGGGGATGTGGGTTACAGCTTGTCCAGACTGCTTTTACTTTTGCTCACAACTTCTGTCACATCAACGGTTAAGGTGTACATTTGCATCCGAAATACTGCGGATGTGGCTTCCTCTCTTCAACACAGTTGTATATTCCGGTCGCTTTACGAGGTCACTGTGGTTTTCTCGAACTACTTGTATTTGACGACGAGGTTGGCTGAATGCAACTCGAACATCACCTGTCAACTAAGACACCAGATTGAATAATCTTGTCTTGTAGCGCAATGTACATACGCAATGTGCATACAGCTAAGAATCGAGAGGCTGAATTCCGGGCTGCCTGTTTGTTTATTCCCCAGATCAAATGCAAGTCGATCCGGATGAACTCAACTACCCATATACATTTTTTGTCAACAACAAACAACTCACCAAAGCCAAACTCACTGCCATCAAGGCACTAGGTGATCGTAAACTAAGTCCAGAAGCTTTACAAAAGGTGTATATGGGATTTCGCGAACTGAATGACCAAGAACGCAACAAATACAATCCAGACAATCCACCGCCGGTTCCATATCCGTTTCGAGACCAGATCAATAACACGGCTATCTCGCGGATGTTTGTCTCAAGTTGTGTGAGCACCAACACAGAAAGACCAACAAGTTGGTCCTCAGCTGGGTGTGATGTGAGTTGAATATATTCTAATCCTTTACCCATTCATTTAACCATTCTAAAAAAAAGCACAAAAAATGTGTTAATAGCAAATTTAAAACCTATGAACTTGATTACCATCTGTCATTCAAGTGTTTACTTACTGTGATCAGTTGCAATGGTGCATCGTTCTTTTCCGGTTTTGTAATGTGCAATTCGTCGCGGACTTTGTTCACCGTTGGTTGTGTCAGACTGAAAGATGAACTATCAGGATTCTCCTAGGCTCTTTGCGAGAAAAGGTGAGGATGTCTTGCTTACTTCCATGCTCTTTTTTATGTAATATTGTCTTCAAAACATCACTTTCCGAACGAAAATATGAATAGAATCTTAGTTATAGGCAGTTGAAAGTACCCGTCATATGTCTGACAAAACGGAACATCTGAGAATACAAGATGGACGCGATGTACTCTGTGCGTCAAATTCGATAATTACTTACTAGGGCCGTGTCACACTGGTAACGCGCATAGGCTCCATGTATCTGTGCTATCTGTGAACAAACTGTGGACTGCGTTTGACCAAAACAGTCAAGCATTCGTAAACACGGAACCCGTTTCATTTCAGTTAAATACTCATGAAATCTTTTCATGATTGTGTTCCACACGAACAAGTTTCCGCTTGCTTCTGTTCTAAATGAACCCTGAAGACCTATGCATGGTTTTCCTCACAACATCTGTTGGTTAAAAACCGGGACAGTAGACAGAATGTAATCCAGCATGATGGTTTTGCAAGCGAACAAGACATTTATGATTAAAAATCCCCAGGGTAGTCATCAGAAAACAACAGTGTAGCGAACAAGCTCGTTTTCGGTTATTCATCATCAGGCTAATTACATAACAATTTATATGAAACAGAGTTGTCAAGGTGAAACGGACAAAAACAAGTAGCTAGTTTGGGTGAGGTCAGACACGTCAT
>JTDE01000195.1:79634-98685 GCA_014338405.1 Paragonimus skrjabini miyazakii | reverse complement strand
ACAAAAAGAAGCCGCAGAAACGGGCATTTTATCCTTTAACCGTAAACACAAAGCTGGAGTCGAGTTGAAACAGACGCGTAATTTTGCAGCATAAAATGTTTTGTTGATTACAGTCTCAAGTCTCCTAGTGATTGTCTCGGCAAGCGTATCCCCTTTGAATGGTAATGGGATGAATACTGCTTTCTTTTCCACTAGATTCATCTTATCCTGTTTCTCATTTATGATTGGCAGAATTACAATGGTAACCTCAGGTGACAAGCACTATCCAATTTTATCGGGCTCCAGGTATTTTTGTCCGGGCTGTTGGAACATAGTTGTCAATCTTTATGTGACTTGCCAGCTTCCGAACTCGGAGTTATACATTTTCTGCAATTCGCGCGCTTTCTGATTCTCGCCTGAGTGTTATATTCTGTGTAATCCAGTGGTATGTTTCTGAATGACTGTCTGGTTAGTAGACGGCTCATCAGCTGGCAAACGAGGATCATGAGGACAACAGCGTAGTGAACAAGACTTGTTTTGTGTCTAATCATCAGGATAGTTACAACACATTAAACAGGGAAAAAGTAGCCAGGGTGAATGAGAAAATCGGTCAATGGAGGTCACCGGTGTCATGTTTGCTAGCAGCTACGCAACCACTGTTCCCAAATGTCAGCTAGCTTGATTGTAGGCTTAGGGAGGTTGCGTCCGCACGAACTTTTCCTGAGTGCAGAGATCAGGGTTGTGCAATCGTGTACAATTTGGAACTGTGATTGCGTAATTGCCACCAAACATGCTGTCCGTGACCTCCATTGACCGATTTTCATACTTACTTCGGTTACCGTTTTCATATTTAATGTGTTGTAATTAACTTGATGATCAAACCCAGGAAACAAATCTTGTTCGCTACTTTGTTGTTCTCATGATTCCATTGAGTATTTTACGACGAATCAAACGTGAATCGGACAAGGCAGATAAAAATACAATAATTTACTTCATAGTCTGACGCAACCTAAGCAGCAAATCTTGTGAGAACACCGTAGCTGGTAAAGGATCGGATGTTTCCTTAATCCACTGTCAACATCATGAGTCTTGTAGCACTGAATGCGATCCCATAATCGTTTCTCACAGTTCCACATGGCACGTGTTATGCTTCTGGACATAAAAGGTGATCAGCAGGGTTTCGTTGATGCCGGAAGCACGCCACATTACGACGAACAGACCAGGACATGGCTGAATTAAAACAAACGGACACTTCATGCTGTCGGTTTTCCTATCGTAGTTAACCATCTACTGTTTGCTTCACTAATCTGCAGTCATCCCTTCATGGCGATGTTTAACTTGCTACTATTAGGTTTTAGTTTGTTCTTCTCATATGTAGTCATGCAGCTGTGATCCTAGAGTTGGTGAATATTCCATGGTCGGTCCTGAGTATAGTCTGTAATGTGCTTCAAACAACCCAACTACTTGGACTTCTCTTGTGTTTCTTCAGCTGTCTCCGTCATTGTCAAACAGACAACCTGCTAGATGAGCGCGAGGGCGCAACAGCATGTGAGTGCTTCACATTTCTGCCAGTATACTCAGCCAGCAAATTGGATACAGTGCATATATCCTTCCTCTTCATGCGAATTCAGCGATACCTCCTGGAAGTTACTTACTGAATAAGTGGTATTTGCTCACTCGATAGCCACTGCTGTATTCATCTGGTAAAATGATGACCACCGGCCAAACTGATAGCCACATAATAAAAACCGACTAAGGCGGCGGAATTAAAACGAAAAACCTTTTGTTAATAGAACTGTTAAATAGTCAGGAGACTGATCGAGGGCAAATGCAGAACCGTGTTACAGTTTACCTAATTGTCTAGTAACATCCTGTGACGCGCACGCTAATCGATCGCTTCGACATCAATCAGACTGACAAACGTCGTTTGCAGGAAGGTTTTCCACTCAACGCCATCACCAAGTTCAGGTTGTCTAAACTGTGCTCTGTGATATGGCCCAGACATGGCACATAACTCCATTTTGGTCAACCCTACCAAATCCCGATAACATATAGTCGGCGTTCACTGACCCTACGCTGTTAAGATGCTCACCAGTGTAAAGTCTATCGCAGTGTCAGTACCCCCAACATGTTGATTCCGGTTACATTACACCAATGCAGTCCGCTTAGGTTGGGTCATCCTGTATTGCATGCAATAGCCCTCTGCTTAAAAAGTTAGGGTAAGGTAGCTTGTGCTTGCTTTATCGTGTGTCGTCTTTCCATTAATGTCGTGCAACAACCTCTTTGCCTTAAATGTGTAGGTCACAGAATTCTGTTACGATCATACTGTTTACTACAGACCTATTGTACGAGCACGAATGCTGGCTTAGTCAGTACACCAGTTATTCAATAGAAAGGCCGAGTATAAGATTACGGAGGAGGCATTTTGGTCAATAAATCGCCGGCTTACCACAGATGATGTCCAGAACGATGCAGCCTATTTAGAAGCAAGAACAGTAATGGTTTTCCAGCTGTGCACAACCCGAATTTCATCGTGCAGTTAGAACATTCTCTGCTTTTGGTAATACAATCTAAGAACACTTCAGTACGCCTGTTCTGTTGTACACTATTCTACCATCATTTCGCTCCCCTTCCTACATCACCGTTCAACCAGGTGGGACCGAATACAACCGTAAAGCAAACGCAGTGCTTTTGCTACCATCTGTCCACGTTTGCTGCTGGATATCTGCAGCTGCCAAACAAACTAAACTTCGATTACATTTTCGCAAACATGGACTTCGAGAAAAATCCAACCTTGTACGGAACAGAAATTGCTATTTTTCTTCTATTTCTGCCTTTGTTTATCTGGGCACGGCGAAAAGACGTAAAAGATATGGAAAAGGTTGGTGGTTGATTTGTTTTAATCTTCAAACATAAACATTTCTGGTTTGCCTGAGTTATCATTCGACTGTCAGATAGACAAGACCTGCATTGACTATGGTCACCACTATTGCTCACACAGTGCTCTTCATCCATGTCTAGTTCACTCCATTTTATCATTGTTAGATGGAAAACTTAGAAGTGTTCCTGTATGCTTCTTGGAATATAACGGTGAATTTCATATCATTTTTAGATAGACATTACTTCATACGATCAGTGATCGTATGATTGTTTTATCGATTTTAAGGCGTTTACCCACTTTAATGATCATATCTCATCCGCTCATTACCGGCTGTAGTGTTCGTGGTTCACATAGCACCTACACAAATTCGTGATCACACATTTTGATCACATACGCAGGCGATGCGTCATTAAGCCCCACGCACCCCCGCAATTTACCTCATCCACCCTACAGGGCAATCTGTCCGAAATGCCAAGTCAATCGCAGTCTCATTGTCTGTCTCCTAAAACATCCATCCTTATCGATATGTTACTTTCACCTCCGAAATATTGTCAGCATAAAGATGCGTTTGATTCGACCGTACCTTGCATACTCAAATGGGCTTTGTAGTCGGCCCGTTCCAAAAAAATGTAGCCAGGCACAATCAGCTTAATAGGTTATTATTTCAATCTAAGGAGAAGTCCTAATCGTAGAGTCAGCGACTGTAGGTAACAGAACAGTTACTATGTCTTCTCTCGAGGCAGTCGGACAATATGAACATTACTCACAAGCGACTGTGGCTGAACATTTGCATATGTTAATTCGATCGCGCTTAATGTGACGTCAGCAACACAGTGCTCAGCACGGTTATCTCATGTAAGCGTAGACGGCGTCCTAGTCCTGACAGTGACAAAGATACACACACCTGGCGAGCTCTTACAAGCACACACATCAGCTCTCGTGACTTCTTTACAAAGAATCTGGCTGGAAAGTCTGTGTGAATTTGAAGGTTGCAGTTAACTGTGATTAGTTCAAATTGGACAAACTCTGTACTGCCCACCAGTAACTTGATAATTATTATCGTTCTGTTTATTCAGTTTACCGATCCTTACTTCGATTTCCTTCTAACAAGGAGTTCTCCTAGCCAGCAGCGTGGTGTGATCCATTCCTGTTGTCTGGACCCCAACCGAAACAAGAAAGGGATAATCATTTAAAGTTTCTTTCTTTTTCACGTTGACAGATCAATTGGTTTATCAACGCATATGCCCCTCATTATTATTCTCCAGGGTTTATTGTCTAAGAATATTGTATCTTTTGCCAAGTCTTCCAAGTACCTCTCACGCTGTAATGGAAGTCCTTTTAAGCAGCCCACTGATTTTATTGTTTCCTATCGGGTTACAATGCGTATGTGTGCAAATTCTCAGACATAACTCCCCTCGCAAGTTGGATCACTCAATAGGCGGTTCTACATCTACAAACACATCCGGATGCAAACATTCATGTGCACGTAGCTGGTCTTGCTCCACCTGCGATCTTCCCTACTCACATACAAACCAAACAGCACACAGAACACATAAATTCAGTCTTCTCATTCTTGTCTTAATCGTGAATATGAATCAACAGTTCTATCCACTGCGGTGTGTACACCCGCAGGTCAGCTCGTCTGGCCGTGGTTACAGCGAGGTGTTGGACCGTTCGTTAACCTAACTAAGTCAAGAGGCCCGTTTCTAAGTCAGCTCTCTGGGTAAGCTTTTCAGTTGGAATTCCGTTGGTATGGTTTAGACACTGGGTTTTGTAGGAGAGTAAATAACTGCTGGGTGAGCGGTGTGATACAGTGCGCAAGTCTTGTCCAACACGCTTGTCTTCAAGGCAGACTACGTGTCTGAACTTGTCGACGCCGATTGTATTATCATTTTCTTCCTTAAGTAAGTTAAACAGATGGATCTGTCATTCCATTCAGAGAAATACATCCAAGCTAGAAAAGCTACATTTCAATCACCATCTCGGACGGACGGACTAGTCGACAAGAGCTTTAACCAACGGCATAACAGTGCCTAGTTTAAACTTGGGTCAACTATCTCCTCCGTCTATTGAGTACGATTGAATCAAAATTTAACGGATATGAAACCAAGATCGAAAATCTTTCTCTGCACAATAAACACTTCGTTGCCTCTTGTCAAGTGCGTATAGTAGTGGGCAAAAATTGAAATGGGTAGTTTCCAGCGTTCAGAGGTGTGCATTCTAAACGCCTAGACAAAACGGATGATTAGGGTCGATCAGCATCGAGTAGACGATTTGGATTTGATATGAACGTGGCAGAACTCTTGATGTTGACCAGGTGGAGGTTTTGGTGCGGACACTCGTATCGATACGTGTTGGTCGTCTAGACGACTTTCTTCGAGTGGCTGGTCTTCACCTTTCACCTGTCCATCTGACTGGCCACAATTTCCTGAACAACCTACAAGTTCGAGTATAAATAAGTAGTACACTTTCTGCTAGTTTGTTCCATGGAAGACATTCTGATCGTTCTCGTATAGTAACGCCGAGCCCTACTATTACTTTACCGCTTTTTTGTTTAATTGTGGTGAATTCTGCGATGTGGTCGTGTTTTATCTGCGACCATATCCTCAAAAGTGTCAGTCTCAGCAGCAAAGGTCCCCGCATTACACCTCGGAAAATGGACTCAATGTTACAGAACAAATGCTGTAGGACTTGGATCAGATGACAGAATAAGTCTAAATATATATCGTTAATTATATCCAACAACACAATGACCACGTGAAGTGGCAAACATGCCACAAACCGCAGGCCTAGCTAAGTAGCTACCATTGGGAATAGATATAAAACCCTGTATGGGACTCCATCGATGGCTGAAGAATTACTGTTCCAAACTATGTGTCAGTTAATATCCGAAAATATTGAGCTTTAATTGCCATTGCAGCCTGAGTCACAGACTTTGCAATCAAAACGGCCCAACTTAATCTGTCCGGTTGGCAAAATGATGATTCGTTTATGCGCGGAAACACCATTACCCAAACTGTCGCTGCGTTACTCGACCTTGATCTTTACAGGCATACATTCTTGTCCACTATTACGATGCGAAATCATGACTGAACAGTCCAGATAGTCTTAGGTGAACCAGTAGTATTCATTACAGATCAGGCAGTAGTTCATTGGTATGAAATAAACAACAACAGTGGCAGCAGTAATAATAATAATAATAATAATAATAATAATAATAATAATAATAATAATAATAGTGAAGTAGTGCACAATGCATAGAGAAGCCCGGCCATTCTCGAGCGTGAACTGAGCCGTTACCCTCATTATAGGTCTGAAGTTGCTAACTGATGCTAACTAGCCCGTTCATTTTTATCCAAAACGTATGACCCGTATGGTCTGAGTGCTGTAAGCAACCCTCTCTGTTTTGTTGTTCATCCGTTGTTATGGTGCAAAAAACTAAACTGCAGAGTGATAAATGGCATTGTGTACCAAACCGAGAACACTGCCTGAATGTCTAAATCATCGTGGACGCCAAGGTCACCGAAGTAATTTGATGGTGTTAGACCAGCTTTTGTCTTAGAACACCATTTGACTGTTACCGCTGCTGAAAGCTGTAACAACTTTTGGTACTGAACACAGGGAATATGAAGTGTCACCCAGATGTACTGAAATTCTACAGATTGGCGATTATCGAGCAGTTGATGACTCAGTCTAGTGTTGTACACTGTGTCACCTTCTTGCGTCCAAGCTTGTTTCTCATCCACATTGGCATGTGCTTCTTGAACCGGTAATAAAACTCCTACAGTAATCTGCCAACGTAGACGTCTAAGCACCCACATGTGGAATTACGGACACCGCGCGACGCTGGACGATGGTATGAGTCACTACACAGATTCGGCTATACCGTAAATCTCACTGTCAAACGTACTCTTAGAAAGTCATTGGCATTATCATTAGTGAGGAACAATCAACGAACGATTTCCAAGTTTATATTATAGGACACCGTGAGTTAACTGTACATAGGTTTACTACACTTTTCAAGTGAATCTGCATGACATCCATCTACTAGCTGTTCGGTCCAACTATTTTGGTTGGCTTGTCTTTGAACATCTTCCTTTCGAAGTGGGCTAGCCGAAGGGCTTATCCTAATGTGAAGGCTGCAATCGAGTGTGGACTGTGTTTAATTTGTTCATGTTACGTTCAGTTGACACACTCAGCCGTAATAAGTACTTCATAAGCTGTGAAGGTGGTATTTCGAGAGACCGGTTGGGAAGAGGCAATTTTTGGAAATCTGCTCTGAAATTAATAACCGGCCTTGATAATTCTGCTTTATTACTTAACATTACTGTGAGCAGGTCTAAGTTTATTAAGGTCTATGTATATATTTTTTAAAAAGCGAGATATCCTTGCAGTGTTGCAATCGAGAGCAGAATAATTAATCTTCAACCCAACCTGGCGACTCTGTTGTTATTCGTTTCATATCTGCTAAGTTCCTGGAACATTTTAGCATCACTTGACTATTAACCGAATTTTCGGTAAATCAGCTTCGTTGATATTTACGAACAGTTTACTCAAAGTGGTGCAATAAAATATGTTCAGAATTACTTGAAGATCATGTGATTGGCAAATTGCATTCTCCGCGTTTAGCCGGTTACTTCCATATCAACTCAGCAGAATCATGAGAATGACAAGGTGGTGAACAAGACGTTTTCTGTGTTTGATCAACATGCTGAATTGAGACTACTTGATTTTACACGTTTATTTTACAATTTAGAATATACCCATGCAAACTGATGTTTTGATAGATACAACTCGAATTGGCCTAGACCCATTTGGCGCGTGTGTGAACATTGAAAAACACTTAGAGGAGTACATATGATAAAAGCCGGAGTGAATTATGGCTAAAACAACCGGTACCATCAACTCAAACTAACAAACGACAGTTTAGAACAGCCAGCCAGTTATGACTAATCGAGGAGTACTCGTTGCTAGGTACACTTATATCGTGCGGTCCGTTTCAGTGAATAATTCTGTAGCTATCATGTTATGTGGTCTGTCTTGTCACTAAACAAATGCCCACAAGAGATTGTGTTTGATAATTGTTTGGGTTGGTGTACACGATAGCACTGTACACAGCAGGAATATCCAACCACTGTGAAGAAAATTGCTCAAATCCTAAATAGTATATGGATTTACGCCCTCACCAGGAGCAAAACTCGAGTGTAGTGCTTCTAACTATCACTTTGATGGGAAAGATGTGATCGATAACGGGTTGTGTTCAGCTGACAAACATTAAACACTTTTGGTAAAATCTGCTTGGCGAACCGAAAGCCCAGGCTTGCTCATTACCGATAGGCTGGTTAGGCGAACTCGGTAGCTTGCATCGATGCGCAACATTTGTGAAGCATTTGACCAATTTTCAGCTATCCTACAAGAGTCCATCTACCATCAGGTGAACTATGGTCAAGTGATAATATACATATCGCGACACAATTGAAAATGATCGACAAAGCATCCAACAAACAAAACCACATCAAAACAAGAGAAAGGTGCTTACGTAGTGTGCCCATATTCAGCGTGGACTAAGACATTCATGGTCAGAATGTTCCTTGACATTCCACTTAAACTAATCCATCTGTTCATTCATCTTAAAGTTGGGTGTGACTCCATTGGCCGAAAATAATCCAGCTGATGATTATTTGTACGAAATCATCGTCAGCACTGGACGACGTCGAGGTGCCGGTACAGACTCCAAAGTCTGTTTCATGCTTTCTGGGGAGTACGGAGAAACAGAGGCAAAAAGTTTGGCAGATCCATATCGAAAAGTGCTTCAACGTGGTAATTGCGATCGATTTTTGATGGCCTGTCCAAGGTAAGTGGTGTGTATGACGTGAACGTCAGCCACGAAATGTCTGTAAATTATAGCGGTCATAAATATGAAAACCCGGTGTTCAGAGTACTAAGCCAATATATAACATGACAGTTTTATTATGTGAGTTCGTCGCACTAGTTGAACGAACGCTGTGGCCAACTGTGTATATATATATATATATATGTATATATATATATATAGTGAGCCAAAGATCTGACTCACTACGTGTACGATATAAGGGTCTATTCGTATCCACATCACGTCTTTTTTAACATAGGGTAAATAATAGTGTTGCTATTTTCCTGTCTCAGTTACGTTTCCGTTAGTGATTCACGTCACAATAGCCGAAGAAATACTTTGGAAGAAAGTCACAGGGCAAATTGCCACTTGTATAATTCAGCTACTTTGTCGAAAGCCAAAAATAGGAACAACGCAATCAAGATGATTTGTGAATGATTGTGTGAATATGCAAGAAAACGTTTACAACTCCTTCGACTCAATAAGAAATTACGGGCCATCGCGGTAGCCAATCAGTCATTAAAAAGCGTCTACTGAATAACTCAGAAATAAATGTACCCAGATGATCTCTGTTCGTCTCCTATATGTGGAGCTGTGAGTAGCACTCCTGTCCCACAAACAGCACCGAACCGACTAAGTGATTGTTTTCATTAGACAAGAATAGCCCATACAATTAGACAATTACTGTTACTAATGGTTTGGTTATACCGTTACTTTTAGGCACGTAGACATAGCGCATGCCATCGACTTTAAAAGTGCAAACCCTCGCAGACGAAATATGAAGCACGCGTTAGCTAACAATAAAATTTTTAAATATTGTCTTATTCAACTTGCATAGATAAATTTCGTTACAGTCCACTTCCAACACCTTCTGTATTTACCATTTCTATTCTTTCTACTGCTCCACACAGATCCTTAGGCAAATTGATCTATTGTCGTTTGTGGCATGATAACTCTGGCAAAGATGACCGTGCTTCATGGTATTGCAACTATTTGGGTGTGGTGGATTTGCAAACCCGAGAAAAATCGCATTTCATTGTGGAACGTTGGTTTGCAGTCGAGGAGGAAGATGGTCAGGTTTGTATGATTGGTTCAGTTGGCAATGGTGCAGAGTATCTCAAATGAGTGACATGTATAACATACTGTGTAATGTGGCTTATTTTCACTAAATTTCTATGTAAGTATAACAGTGCACACTATGCAGTACAGTCTGAGCTAGTTTCCAACTGGTGACTTGTCATTCACACCGTGCTTGTGTGATGATTCCAAACAAGAACAAAACTGGCTTTGGATTGTCCGTCTGAAAGTGAGCATAATGAAATACTACATTCACCAATCGACGCTCATTTGATCACAGCCAATACAAACTGACAATTCGAGGTTGACTGTCCATACACGGTAACGGAATGTAAACACGTTACGCATAAATTTCAACTTAATGTACACTACGTTTCCAGTCCCTTAACGATGATAAAACAATGTAATTTTAGCTACTAAACAGTCTATACAGTCTGTATTTTAAATAAACATTTTCCAAATCAACTAACACTGAATCCCTGATGAGTAGATCCGATCAGTTCATAAGAACAGCTGATTGGTATAAAGGGCTTTGAAAAGAAGATTAACGGGAAACAGAGTACCTTCCCATTTTCGTGTACCTAAGTGATTTTATATCATCTACGATCGTCCACATGTATCTGAGACTACTGACTAGTAAAACACAGGGATTTTCTCCTGCCTACATTATACACATATGGCATTGCGACCAAAGATGATAATCGATGACATTCATTTAGCTGAAAAAATAGCGAATCAGTGCGCACTTGAAAAAACCACACGGCTCCTGCTTTGACTCTGCAGTTCAATCTGAGTAAGACAAACTTTAATGTAATAGTAACGGATATATACCACCTCGACTAATGATTATGCCAGTGATGGTTCCTAGGTCTCAGCTATCTTTTCTGCCGCTTCAGATAATCCCTCCTCCCATCAAACTGAGGTGCACCTGCCTTCATACTCATCTTTCACTTGATAATGTTTCCGTAATGTGGTTCTGCTATAACCAGTTTTCAGTATATGCATATGTTTGGAGCAAATTTGCCCGAGGGTGTGGACTCAAGATACGTAGATTCCTCCACCACCTCCCGACTGCATTTACCAGTAACTATATATACAGTGTTGCAGATGTCCCGACCTGTAATGACTGCTTTCTTAATGTCAGTAATTAGTTCAAATTCTGCAATTGTGTGCAACACTGTTAATAAATTTTCGTAGAACTTCCCCAAAAAGTGCTATTAGGACCTCATCACCTTCCGCCCCATGATCAGAGCTTGTTGGATCTGAGTTTTTGGTTTAAGCGGTACATTTTGTTGCACAGCTTGCCATCACCATTGTGGAGAAAGTTTCAAAGTAGGTTTGTATGTGTGTGCAATCCTGCCTCACGATATAGTTGAGTAGCAAAACTTGGACGATATCTTCATGTTTCTGTAGAAAGAAGCGATCATCTAATGGCGGTTAAGTAAACACCTGACCATGACCAGTAAAGTGTAAATACCTGTTCCACCGACGTGACTGAAAGTCCTTGTTAACTCGACAAAGGTGAATTATTACAGATACACCTGCTCATAGCTTCATTCTTGAGATTGAAGAAAGTAATAGCGTACTGATTGTTGAGCTTCTAGTCTACAACGAAGATGATACTGTAACAGCGAATAAGTGTGGCTGGTTGAAAATCACGGGACAAAACCTTTTTGAATAATATCTACTATGATTGTTTCTCGATAAATGTTGTCATGACTGCGTTCTCATGTTCTCAAACAAGGTTTGATTACGTTTAAGTCTCAGATGTCCGGAGAGGCTGCTCCTTCTACCCAGCCCTGGAACAGAACTTCGAGCCCGATTAACTCAGATAGTGTTGCGTCGTTTCTTAGCGCTTCATCGTCAGTAAATCAACACGTAGCCCCTCAGCACTCCTCAAGTATCGATTAATCATCCAGTTCTTCCTTGATGGGATGGCTGTTTTCACTTACATGTGCAGCTCCACACATTGTTTTTCTCGTGTGTATAACTTATGACAACGTTCGACTTACTCTTCTGTTCGCTACAGCCAACCAGCAATTATTGTTTCAACTCTCCACTCGAATTACGCATATTTGATAATCGTGATTCAAAAGGTATTTCAGTGCCGTCATAATTTTTAAAGATTTCAACACAGCCATCGATAGGCTTGGTTTACTGGTAAAGTTTTAACAGATGATCATTAGCTCATGTAATTCGATGAGTATTTTTCTCTTCGTCCTTCTGAACGCCTCCATCGCTACACTGCGGAGAGCCATAAAATAATCTACCAAGGTTGATTGCTTCGCTCTGATGGGTGGTTACCGTTTAGCACCTACAGCCTCTCAGGTAGTACCGCTTTCTGACTACGACTGTTTATTCGCTAGGCAGGCCAGCACATTTAACAGTTAACTTCCATGCTAGGGTCAAGCTTCAGTCTGCATCTTGGAGCCACGCCCTGTGGCACTTACCTAGTCACCCTATTTACTTAGGGCCCGAGGCTACCGATCATTAATGAGTACATTAACACATAGCAAAATGTCACGAACAAATAAAGTTCATGGTATATATTACCACCAAACTAACACTTCGTAACCCCCCGACACGTTAAAAAATTGTTTAGTATATAGCCTATACAATAAAATTTATGCTAATATTGTTTAGTTTGTTCGATGGTTCTGTTATTTCCAAGTTTTGACAAATCTGGTAAAACTTTTCAAATTTCATCTGGAAGTTAAATTATGTAAACATTGAACTTAGAATTCTATGTAAAACAGTATTAAATGCTTTTGAATGTATTCGGGACACAGGAGAACAACAACCACATTATCAACGTTAGCAATAGCAGTATACAATGTTTGTTAATACCACATAACTACTGTAGAGTAATGAAAAATCCTAGTTAAGTGATAAATAGGAGAAAAGTGTTTAATGTGATCTATTCTTTTAATGTAAAAAATGACGTTACATCAGTCAGAATTGCCGTAATAACTGTTTGCCGTAATTCACCATCAGACCAACACATTTATGTGAGTTCAACGAATTTAAAACATTATGTAAGCGATGTAAAGAAGTTTAGCAGAATGTCATTGGATCATGCAAAATGCTACGACATTCTAAATATCTACTCATACATCGTATCGCCAAACTGGTCAAACAACGGATGTTGGCTATCATTGGATAGATCACAGTTTGACTGCACAATCCGATTCTCTGTTCACACAAGAAATTTGTGCAACTCCTACTGCTGTCATGACCAAAGGTCACACCACCAGTCTGGATTCCCACCCAAATATCTATCGACAACTCTGTGACGTAGTTGTTTGTAGAACTTCAAACCACTCATTATTAACGTTGGTTATTCACAGTTTGTGTGACCAGATTATAGATGTTTTGAATTACCCAACATTTTACACGACTCAATGACATTCTGCTAATCTGCTTATATTGACCTGAAGGTGAATTATCGGAAACGAGTGTTTGTCATGGCTCATAACGATGATTCAGTAGGATGCTTCGTGAGACTGTTTTAATATTTGGAATTGTTGTACAGCTCTTTCACTAACCCACTCTCACTTTTGTACTTTTGTATCCATGTCATTTGAGCACAGATTGACCGTTTGATCCCTGTAAGCAATCAGGAGGAGATGGTGGCGTTCTCACACATGTTCGCGACTAGCATGTCCCGTGATCTGTCCGATGAGCATCTTTGGGTATCCGTTGTTGCTCGACCTGCAAGCAGTCGCTTCACTAGAGTGGAAAGAGTGGCATGTTGTCTCCTACTTCTGTTCCTTTCTATGCTGTCCTCATGCATGTTCTATCAAAAAGAGGGAGCGACTAAACAACCTGATCTGTTCACAATGGGACCGTTTGCATTTACTGCTCAAGAGGTGAGTGAACAGTGAGATCTAGCGGACCACCGTGCACATTTCATAAGTAAGACACACGTTTGGGGATACCGGAAACACTAACTGTTCTGCGACAGTCTTGACCACACGCTATTCTGTGCATCCGAAAACAGGAAATTTTATTATAATTAGTGTGTTATCATTGCATATCTGTTGACAGAAATCAACAACTGAATGACAGGTTAACCTCACAATGTCTCTTATTCGCAGTCCACTTGTATCTATCGCTCACATTATGATACATGTAGTTAGGGGTGACCGGATATGTACGCTTACTGGAAGAAAACAAACAAGAAACTAACCCTACGTTTTTAGCAACCTGTGACACGTATTAGTTAACTTGACAGATACATTATAGCAGTCTCATTATCAGCCGTAATCTCAGCTCATTTGTGAATCATTACAAACGAAGTCTAAAGGATTTTAGAGAGTTGTTTGAGTACCGCATGGTCTAATAACAAAAAAGTACAAAGGTAGTCAAAATTGACTTCATTCCAAGGTTGCATTCCATCTGCCTCGCTCATTAGGAACGTCAGGCATTGTAATTCTTGGTATTTACCTTGGTTGTATTGACAATCGTTCGCGGTTGCAATGGTCAGCCTGGAGATTACCGATCATGCCCAAATGATTTTTATTCAATCGGCTCCGTGTTTAACAACCAGTTCAGTCTAGCAGATGTGACTTGGCAGTTCAAAATTGCAACTAGCCAAACAGATGATAATTTGTCTTCATCCAAACAGAAAGAAGACGTGTTATGGTATGTTATCAATTCGTTTATGCTCATCGGTCGTAAACTTAAAACATTCAGATTATATACGACGGCAACTGGGTGATTACTAGCTGGAATTTATAAACATTCATCAGAATCACGAGTTACCTGCTAAAAACGATTAGTACTTACTAGAAGCCGTCAAAACAACCTTGCTTGGCTGAAGAGCCTGTAGTGATAATCGTTCGCGTCTTTCTTGTTCAAACATGACCACACTGTGCCAGCCGAATGTTTCGCCCCATGATAAAGGATGCCAATGATTTTGAATTATGTGCATGTTACTGATGAGTAGTTTAACAAATTAACAAATTATTAAGCGATGCACTTGTGGAAAATTCGGGTTTCGTTTGAATACAGACGAGCAACAGAAACTGCTCTTACACGGCATATTCTGCACCAGATGAACTACGAAGCCACACTAGGAGCCCGAAGGTTTAAAATTCGGGTTCCATTGCCCGACTATTCCTCTCTCTATTCGGTGTTCACCAGATTGTCGAGGACAGATGGATTGTCGCAGTGAAACTGCTCGGAACATTCACTAACGCAAATACTATGCATCACAAATGTAGTGCTGGTGGATTGCGCTGGAAATTTGTAGAATATATACAATCGTTAAAACTTTAAACTCTTAGGTTTGCTTCCTCCCTAGACATGTTCAGATCGTTGCTTCTCTTCAGGATTCATACTGTACATATATTTAAAAATATAAGCCTTATTTAGAGCCTCTTAAAATCGCAATATCTGTTGTGATTTATCCTTTGTAGATGTTTGTCGCGGTCATCAACAACTTGATCACATTTGTTCCACTGTTTCTGGTCACCTACCTGTTCCGTAATTCACGTCTGTACACCAGCCATGCAAAACTGTTACGCGAAACAGTTGAAAGACACCTTGACGAGACGATCGATATTAGTCAGTCTTCAACTGGGCTCGATGAGAAAAAAGCGATCGACAGTGGAGCGACTTTTGTGTCTAGCTCCGGTGAAAGCTCCGTTACGGAGTGAGTAGTGTCCTAGTTTGCTGACTGTTGTGTTGTATTATTGTACTATAAATAGCAATTGGACAGTATATTTTGTTATCACATATATTGCATTTGAAACAATCTGCCTAATACCATCATGAAACAAAGCGTTTAGTCCTAAATGATGAGGACTGGAAATGTCCGGTTAGCCAGCCTTCCACCTTTGTCAAAGGTCATCTCAGGTCTGTAAAATATGAACCTCCAAGGAATGTGATATGAAGTCGCATACACAAACACATTGGGGTTCATCTGGACTCGAAATTGCCGGCAAATCTGCTGTCAGATTATTAGAAAGTGCATCTCGTAACAAAATAAGGTAAGCTTGTCTTACTTGCTAGAAGGCTGTTTTAGGAAATGTGCTGTAAAAGTCTTAGTGATTCAGTTTCGCGTACGATGGAACTGATGGCTGGACTGAATCAAATCAATGAAGGAGAGTACAGTTACCAAAAGTATCAAGTCATCATCATTTCATGTGTGCGTGGTTGGGCTTCACATGTACTCTGATGTGTTTAAGGTTGATTGCGTCGTGGTATGGTAATAGAACTTACTGTCATTGGCGTTCTCTCATTAGAAGCCCAGTGTAATTTAACCTAAGCTCACCAATATATCAAGGCTGGAACAGATCACAGCAGTTAAGTAGATAAACGTATGTATCATATTATAGGTGAACTAAAAACATACATTCACAAAGTTTTTCCGTGTACAGAGTTACCCACTGTTTTACAGTACATCAGAAACACCTCAAACCGTATCGCCACATTCGTTGCCAACCGTGTTGGGTCTATTTGCGGGAACACCGCCGACTCCCAATGAATTCATGCACCTACATTGTTTAATCCTACTGATGTGGCATTTATAGGCACACAGTGTGTCGATTCAACTAGTACAGACATGTGACCCCGTGGTCCAAAGTTTCGGTCAACGGTGAGAACAGCCAGCCAGAATTATTCTCACTTCTGATCGAAAGCTGATCTGGGGTACACAAACCATAAACACCACCGGAGTATGTTACAGCTTAAACACATTTGTTTACTGGTATTCATTGTGAACAAGCGTGACGAGGACAGCTGCTTGGCTAGGTAGGTTTAAGACGTATCTGTCTAATGGAGTAAGGAAGGGTTCCAACTAGTCAATTACCAAACACCAGTTGCCGCTGTAAGAGATGAAATAGACATCAGTCAACATAACAGGGTGATTGCAACAACGGACGTTTTCTGTAGAAGAAAAATGCTTCTGGAAAGAGAACGAAAGAAAACACCCTTCGTAACCTAAATTCTATTCTTAGGACGGTCACAAAATCTCCACGGTGAAGCCCGAAAACATCCCGTTGTGTCTCCCATTAATCATTATGTCATCGTTTCAACAATAAAACATCGACACGAACAGGGGTCACACAAGAACGGCCCAAGCCCTCACGACCAGTTGAAGGGAATTCTAGGTACAAGAAGGCTCTTCAAGGATAACACGCGTGATATCAAGATGCTTGGGTTGTCGCATGCGATCGTCTCTTTCGAAAGCTTCAATAATGCGTCTACATGTATCGGGACTGATGCGGCTGTAATTGTGTCTGTTACCAATGGCTTATTTTTACACACTAAAACATGTGTTAAGAAGCCATTTGACTGCACCCGCGTTGTAGGTCACAGGATAATGGACGACATTCATCGGTTCGTGCTCTCTGCTCCACTTGGGCTGGAATCTGTACCCCGACTGGGCCACATGACGGCCTTCCCAACTCAAGTGTTCCCTCGGATATCGCCCTATCGCAGCAGCCAATGCGTTTAGTCGCAATCGAAAAAGCCGTAAAACATGAGTCCACTAGACCAATCATAAACCACTTCCACAGCCTGGAAATACAATGGAGAAATTCTGCTGCCCTAAAACGCAACGCTTTCACACAAAAGATACATTCTCACTCATAAAACAGAAACCAGTATGGGAAGAGGTATAGTGCTTCTTTTGGGAAAGGCCGACCGAAAAGTCCATGAGAATGGAACAGCTGCGATCTATTGTGGGTGATGTTCAATCTATATGAGTTTGAATACCATGCTGGCTTTCGGAGGCCAATGTTGAGTCGCTGCAGTCTGCAGTGGTTAATTGTTGGCACGATTTTGGCTCGCTGTTGTATTGCGCTTGTCTATTGACTGATTGCTGACCTGCTGAACTCTGATTGATCAGGTTCACACTGTAGCCAGCCTCGTATTCTTCATCAGTTCTCTATTTTTCCTGTTCTACATTCCAATGAATACTGTTAACCTATCATATTCGGTTAATCAAGATCATAGTCTCTTTACTTGACAGACGGTTTTTTTCTTCGTTGTGTAATTGACGTTAATTCATCTGTCTATTACTTATATCCGACGTCGCCATCGGTCACATCATGAACTGCGACTTGCTGCTCATTATTTTGTTTCATCGCGTCAGTGGCATTTTTTATTGGTCACAAAGGCACTTTATTCTTGGAAGATTTATTGATTGTTGCCAACTTCTAGAGCCATCTCCGACTTTCTATTGACCCGTTAAATCGCCCTGTTATCCGACGAGCAACACGCTTCCTGCGAAACCTGCCTCAAATTTGTTTCTCACTTGTGTAACAGTTAAACTATCGTTACTACACTATTCATCGTATACACTGATCAAGGTTTCTGTCACACCCTCACATTAATTCGGACTATGTTGATTACAATGTTTGATGTTCATTTGACATCACACTGCTCAGCCTACTGGTTATGTACATTAGAGGGTACCATGAGGAATCGCAGTTTAAGTTTGTTATATTTATGTTGTTTATCACTGTTCTATTTTGTATCGTACTGACCTACTGTCTTCAGTGCTGTCCAAACCTAGATGCCTGGACAGGTCGATTTACTGGTGTCAGTTCAATCACCTGACATTAACCATTCGTTCTACCGAAACCGATTGGCTGCCCGTATTCGGAATTGAGAAATGGACCAATCGACCACACGTTACCGATCGATTTTAAGGTCGTATAGACTCAACACTTTCAGTATCATAAATGTTCGTTGCGCCTGATGCGTGCCCAGTTCTGAGTTCCTTTTGTAGTAATTGTTTGCATCTAATAAGAACTGCCGTAACATAGTGTTTGACACATGCCCGATGAAAGTTTGGTATCCGCATCTTCCACTTCTCAGGCTAACAATCAATTCGTTCAACCGAGTGCATGATTGTAGCGGAGGCGATCCAGTATAAGTTAATTGAGCTGAATGTGCACGCGGTAACAGAAGAGCAGCAGGAAGATTTACGATGTCTGACCCCAAATTTAGTCGACTGGGGCCAAAAGGGTGCAGTCAACCATTGCCGATAGGCTAATATCTAAGAGGACAACTCGCTGGCCGATGTGACAAACGAATGGGTCTCACGAGAATGTTGTGACCTTGTCAAAGCAAATTGACAAACACACCTGAATGTAACGGATGAGATCTGGATGAAATACTTCGGAATTTTGCTGTGAAGGGAACGCTTTTGGAAGTGGATTAACACCAGGCCGCGATTAGTTCGAAACACCAATAACAAACATCATCATCATCATCATCATCATCATCAT
>JTDE01000195.1:30561-79354 GCA_014338405.1 Paragonimus skrjabini miyazakii | reverse complement strand
TTGACCCAACTGTTGGTGGCCTCAGCATATAATGCCCGGTAAGGTAAACGATTAGATGACATACGGAGTACGTGACCCAACCATCGCAAGCTGTGTACCTTGATTCGTTTACCAATTGATCGCGCATCCCGAGCGTTCCGGAATACGCGCAGGCGAACTGCCACATAACAAACAACCACATATACATTAAAAGCAATTGACCATACAGTATCAACATGATCTATGTACGATTTTCTCTAATGTTAACGATTCATCAGATTCGACAGGGTCCATCTACAACTCGTTAGTTAGCTGGAGCTCGTCTACCGGTGAGACGAAAACGGGTTGCGCATACATCTTATCCACCTGGGTTATAAGTCACGCAAAGCAGTTGCGTTCTGCACCTCAGACGATCACTATTCAGCACTAAGTTTGTCACATTATAAAGGAAAGAATATGTTGACTTAGTCATACAATCGAATCTTCATGGTGATCGATCTAGATTAACTGAAAATTATGCTAGACGATAAATAATTAGAAGAATCTTGGATTGTGGCTGATAAAAATTTGTAAATGAACTTAACTGACGGTACGGTTATATATCTAGAAAGGAAATGATTGAAGACAGGTAATACTTTAGAGACAAGCTACTTACCGACTGTAAAGTGGTTAAGCGCAAAAAATCCATTCAGATAAGAATGAACACTTTCACAGATTTTAGTGGCTGCTATATTCTTCTTGGGCCTTTATAAGAATCTTTCAAAACTTGTCCAGAAAAGCTAACTTTTAGTGTTAATGAACAGTTTGGCCGTTCTGATCGGTAAATGGTAATGCACTGAATGGCTATCGACAAACTTGCGACAGGGTGCTAGTGGAATTTTGACTGGTCAGTCAGTGCTGTGGATGGAAAGACGAATATCCTAAACAGCTGTGAGAGGTAATTGTTAATCGGAGTTCCGGTTGAGAATTCCCTGCCTAATATATGGGACCTTAGTTCCATTGGTAAGTTACATTTACTGCATGGTATTATGTCGTTCTTATTACCGATTCAAGTTTAGTCTGGATATGACCAGTAAGTTTGCGTACTCACACTTTTGATACGCAGGTCACATGCTAGGTTGCCACCTCACCACACAATTCTTCTTCTTCTTGTTGCTTCAGCTTCCACTCATTTATAACTCTGATCTGTCACTGTCATGTATCACATTCTATCACGCTGTAACTCCATTGGTGTTTAATCGCTTCGGCGAATATTCAATATCCTAAACAGTTTTCTTAGTTGTTCATTTGTTACCTACCTTGCTCACGTTAACAATTTCCCTAATTGGACTCACTACAATCCCGCTTTTCAGAACTAATGCATGCACCAAACGAAAAAGTGATCGTTCCTGTCCTTGGCAAATGCGTATTCTCACCTGGATTTTTCTCATCTTGACATTGGCTACAGCCGCCACGTTTACCACATTCTACGGTGTGAGTTTCGGGAATGCGGCTTGTCAAAAATGGTTATCTTCAATGTTTCTTTCATTCTTCACTAGTCTTCTGCTCGTGCAACCGTTGAAGGTAAGTTATTCCGAGCTTTCGGTAACGATTTCTTACTGGATTTAATGCAGCATGTCTGGTGTGATATAGAAATATTACTGTTACTTCTTTTAGTCAACGATTGCTGCACGGTATCATAGAATGAAAATTTGCTGAGTTCTAGGCCAGTTTTACACGCAGACGCGTGTAAGCGCTCGGTGAACATACCGTAAATTGGCACTCGATGGTAGTTTTAAAGTTATAACGATCTTGTGCTTTAACATTGCTAGTAAGTTTAGGAGGTTTTTGATTAGCGCGAATTTAATATAGATCCAAATTGTTAATAGCTTCCACAAACCAGTAGACTTTCCAACCAGCCCATTTCGAAAGAAGCGCAAGACCTAGGTTTCACGTCTGTTAGAGCTCATCGGTAGTGTATATCCTAGCCATGACCGAGCTTCAAACTTCGACTGCGTTATCACAAAGCTGCCGCGTTGACCACTGAGCCAGTGACCTCATATTAGACACGACTAATTCATTGTATGTAAAAGCTCAGGTACATCATCTTGCGAGTAATACTCAGAAGTAGCTAATGTTTGACGTTGGCATTGAGCTGATCTCGATCAGTGACCAGTAGTAAGTTACTGAGATTTATCAATTAATGCACTCGATTTTCGGTTAACAGAACGACGAGAAAATTAAACGAAGTTTGTAAAACAGTTTACTCTCAGAAATCTCACAGTTAACAGAGATCCCATACCTGACTGCTTCGAATGACGGTATGGTTTTGTGGCACAAAATATGAACTCTTAGAGTGCTACTTACAAACTGTCTCATACCACCTACGCTTCAAGTGGCCACCCAGTCCGCTCTTTTTCTAATGGTTTCTTCTTCAATCTTTTGATTCCAAATAAGTTCCAAGATGTCTACAAATGTGAAGCCACCATGAAATGTAAGTACTTCAAGAGATGCATCCAGTAAGCTACAACCAAATTAAAGACAATTCTGACCTCATTCTGGTACTCATCTGTGTCTGCTGGCCTGATTGCAGATGATTTAATCTGACCTCACTCCTCATCTCCCAAAACAAACCCTGCATTCAGATGTGTTTATCAGTTTTCCAAATTGATGAGCTCAGCAACTCAATCTTGTTGGAACCAGTCCAATAGAATAATATCCAGTCAATTCTCACCATCGAAAACCGAACGACAATGAAAACCACGCGCCTTTCAGTCACATCCTTTCTAGAAGAAGCACTAGACTTGAGTTCCGCTCTTGTTAGAGCTCGACAACAGTGCAAATCTTTGCCACGGTCAGGACTAGAACCCTAGTCAAGCTTTCATGGGGCAGTCGTGTTGACCACTACGTTATTGGCCCCACAGGTCGATACAGGCTTTGCGGCAAGCCGGTTATGCTGCTCAATCAGGCAGTCTGAGATGGGCATGAGGGTTAGTGCATAAACTTTGCCAGTGGATGATCCTCGCCCAATCCCTGGAATTCGGTTGTGTCTGTGACTGTGAGCGTGTCTGTGTTTGTGTGACTGAATGTGTGTCCGTACCCTGTCTACCTCTATTTTTGTGTTATATATAACTCGCATGTTTTACGTTTGCGACTGATGAGAGTAAACGAAATGTTAACATATCGCAACATATGTCTTCTTACTGCATTGATGAATATATATTTTAAAATGGGCAGACAGCAGAAGACTACGGGTAAATATATATATACCGTTATCGAACGTGGTTCTACAAATCCAGCAATAAACAGTTGAAATGTACAATAACTTCTGAGCATGTTTACAAACGTATATAACAGTGCAACGGAAGCGTGGTAAATTGTCCAGTTGGTTTCAGCGGCAGAATATGTAGTGCATTACTGATACTCATGTAAACAAATGTGGTACACTGTGGCAGGAATCACAATATAAGTAGCAAATTCGTATACAGTTCAACTCTTTATGGCCGATACAGAGTTTATGGAAATGAACTAAATTTTGACGTATCAAATGGTTAGGAATAAGAGCGAATATTGCCGACAGACGAGTCACTTTAAATTTAAAGATGAAGGCCTACTACTGCAAACATGAGAGTAGCGTAACGTTAAATGTGAAATTGAATTTCACAATGCGAATGCTTACAGTTGGTGAAGCATTTCATCCCGAAATACCATCAGATAACTTTTTTGTCATTTACGGATGAACGTGAAAAGCAGTTGTTGACATCCTGAATTATAGGCTTCAGTTGTTTCCATTTAAAAAGTGAAGTAGATGTTTTTGTTACCGAAAATCCCCTCTTGGTCTTTTTTACACTTACGCTGCAACACCTGTGAATTTTTACGACAGTAAGTTTTCGACCTTTTAGGGCATAAATGAATTGGAGCTAGTGTCACCATTGTGACATAATGTGCTTGTTAACGTTTGAGTAAATCTCTAAGTAACTATCCAGGGTGACAACTTTGGAAGAAAACAGAAATTGCACCTTTTTCTCAATCCGTACTACAGGTGGTGCTTTTGGCAATGTTTCTGTCCCTACTGTGCAAGCACGCGGACAGAGTTGACGAAATCGACATATTGGAAGAGGAAGATGCATTAATTGATGAGCTCGGCAAACGCTATCAGTTGCAAATGGATGAGGAATTTCTACACAACGAATACTGTAAGAACCCATGACTTCATTGATTTTCCTCACATTCTACACTCAGATTCAAATTGCAACGTCAGTAGATTCCGTCATGAAATATAGTGTTCTTATTTGAGGAGTACTGCTGTGAACATATTTTTGGTAGTGATAGTGACATGGTGAGCAATGAGAAGGTCACTGTGGATGACTTGCTGCGCCCAAAACAACACAATCTTCAAACAATCCTCCCTAATTTTCAGATCGAACACAGAACACAAATAAGGAGTATAAAAGATTGTTCAGCGAGATTTCTGTCAATATTTAGTGCGAATGAAATGGTTAATTCATCGGCTACGCCTTAAATGATTTGTCCTACTCACGGGTACAATCGATGTTAGCAAAATCAGAATGTACCTGTTTTGGGATGTACTGTTAGGTCTTTTCGATGGTGATGATGACCAAAATCGGGTAATTTTGATAGTAGGTTGGCATTTGGTATGGATAACAATGTGGAAGTAATATGGAGATAGTATTCAATGGTGGATCAACAATTGTCCGGTCGTAAATCGGATGGTTCGCGTGGCTTAACAGTTTAAATGTCCTTGTAGAAATGTCTTCGATCTAAAATCACTGTTGTAGGGACCTAAGGTGCACAACGAAATGGACTGTCTCGGCCTCCGGCCATACACTGGGTAGGTGTGGCAACATTTATGTATGTGTGGATGCGTTACAGTGACATCATAATAGGACGAGGCTACTGCTTGGGATTTCCATATCTGTATCTTGCAAAGGTGAGTATAAGAAAACGGCAATGAGTTGGGTGATGGTTTGATAAATGTTGCTCCAAGGTACGTGAATTCAATTGGTCCGGATATACAAATTGTGACTGTCCTTGTGATGTCGTAATAAATGGCTAGCCAAATGGTCATACATTTTCGCTCACACACACGCATCCATCACAGAGTGCGATCGCGATCTAGTTGTGTGGTCTTTTTGTAAAAGTAGTGATCTAATGATTGTATGATGGCCTGGCCACGCCATTTTGACCAAACTTTGGGGGCCCCGGATAATTCTGTTAACTGTTTATGATTAGTATCTGGTCTGTTTATTAAGACGCTTTCTGGTCTCATATTTATATCTACCACGAACCAACAAATGTCCCACCTAAATAGCCGATCTCATCAATGTTTCATATCCATTTCGTCAGGATATAATATTCGAGACTATCACCACTTACTAAAAGCTTTAACAATTTGTTAACAGTGTTAGCAATATGTCAGACAGATTGTACGATTAACTTGTATATGAAAATCTTGAATAAACAACAGTTGCCAACTAAGGTTGTGACATTCTTTAAATTACTGTTTGTTAGTGGATACCGATCTTAATCACTTTCTAGACAAATCAAAAGAGACAAACTTCTGAGGTAAATGGGAGCTGAATTCGACAAAATAACTGGTTCTTAGGACAATTTCATATGGCCCTGTTTATAGGGTAGGGTACAGTACATACCATGACGATACCGATTGTGGAATAGCGGTTCAACAGTAAACATTAAACTATAATTAATAGTACTAGTAATACCAGTAGTAATGTTAGTGTTGACATTGCGATTGTCAGTCGATGTGAGATAACCCAACCCCAGTGAAGTCAACCTGATAATCGTGACTCATATTATGCCCGATATGCCTATTTCTACGGGTACTTATACCCGTTCGCACTGTGAACGGGTGATCAACTTGGAAGGTGAACGCATTCATTTGTGATAGGTTTCATATTTAACAATGACTTTCTAATAATGCTTGCAAATGATGTATCAAGGTAGAGTAAATTGTAATACAAAAGTGTTGTTTTTTGGGGCCATCACAGCAAAACCGGTAAAACCTCGGGTGATCTCATACCGTTTTCAATAGGTTACTTATTCCAAATGGAACTGTAGTAGGATCAGCAGTACATTATTAGATTAGGGTGTACTTGATTAATTCTCGGTTGTTATTTCATTTCAGTGATGAGCAATTTCAAACCGAGGCGTATGGTTATTTTGCCTCCAGATCCGGAAGCGTTGGAAAAGATTCGAGTCTACCGGATGAAGCAGCGTCGGGCAAACGATATCATCCGAGAGATCTTCTTCTATATCGTTTTCCTCAGCTTGCTATTCACAGTGACTCTTGAGTTCCGAGATCCGTTCGGGTTTCCACTGAGGCAAAACATTGAAGATTCATTTTTCGGCTATGATTTTACTAAAGTAAGACGCGAACATTATTTTAAGCTTCTGGCCATACTAATGCGACTCCAAGTCCACCGAAAGAACAGTAATTTACTGTAATAAGAGTAATGATTATAACTAGTTCAAAAACCACCGCTTTTGTATTAATGATTTTATCCCTCGCCGACTTATTAAATGTAGTGATCGTCAGTGTGAATAACGAGGTCGGTGGTCCATGCAATAGCAACAGGTCACGTTATCACCTCAAAAAATCTATTGGAAGTTAGCCATGAGTGAACTAATGCATGGTCTATGAATGTGCCTAGATTAAGTCAGATTGTCGTCAGATTTTTGATTAAGAACAACCAAGCTACCCATATATTTTAGGTAGTCCAATGTTTTACGTTTGAGACTGAAAATAGTGAATAAACTGTTGACACCTCCCGATATGTCGTATTTCTTCAGCAGTTGACCACTCCGTCAATGGCGCTGCAACCCAGTCGACACAGAGAATCGTGTGCATGTACATAAAAGTGCAGCGAATTAATCGCTAAAACAATTCCCCTTCATATGTAAGATCTGAGCCGGCTAGTTGGTGCACATTGGCCTGACTAATTGTTTGGACTACCAGTGTGTACAATGTTGCTGTGCATATGCCGAATATTCACCCCTTAAGGTTCATCAAGCAACTTTTGGAGTTGGCTTGAGGATATCTTATATTAGTTGTGTTCAGTTAAGGAAGTACAATGAATATACAGCGAACTGGCCCAACAGTCCTTTCACAGTTGTTTTCCTTACATCAATCAAATCTGATTCATATATTGGGTCACATGACCGCCTCGTAGAATGCAGATACACCAGTTAAAGGAACCAATACAGCCCACAGTTTGATGAATTAGTGAGAACAGAGTCAGATGAACCGTGCTGTACTTTGATCACTAACCTCGTTCTGCTTACGCAAAGCCGTTGACACCCCTCGAATAACCTGTACTACTTCTTCGATCAACGTAGCCAATGCGAAGTTCTCTAATTAGGAGTGGTTGTCCCTTCCGGTTTGTTGGGCCAATCACGTTTTTGCAGTCACATCCAATATTCTAACGTGGAACTCCTTGTGCACCAAAGTGAATTTGTTTCGCGTGTAATGGAAAATCTTATGCTCAAAATGGAAACAGATATGCAGAAAGTTCATTACTGACTTGCGGTCTAATGGACCAAATTCCGACCAAAAAGGTGAAATCACCCAATGACTAGGTTCGTTTCGGCCTGATGGATTCACTTCCAACTTGAACAGGCTTGCCAACTTACGCAGACTTAAGAATAGTAATTGGCTGAAGGATGAAAGGTGTTTCGGATTCATTGAGTATCATCAGCCGGACAGCGTTTTCGAGCATTGACCATCAATTTCGTTGAAGTCATTCCACTTAAATCCACTTAAACTTGTCGGTCAGGTTCAAGTTGTTTGTTTATCCGTAAAACAGCACCCAGACCTCCAGAACACAGTAAGCACACAAAAACCGGATAGTGAACAGGATAAATAATACAAAAGTTAGAGAACGGATGCAAGTGACCGAACGGTATTATTCACTCGATCCACACCGTTGGACTTAGCTCACTGATAACATTACTGAGCATGATTTTTGTAGTTAGTTAATAACAAAGAAGTTGCTGCTTATCAAATCCACAGTTTTTACTGTACGGCGTTACTCAAAACAACTGAGATGCGCTGTGGCGATAAAATAATGGTGTGTTCCGAATTGAGTAACACAAAAGACCCGGAAATTGATTAATTCCGTCAACTTTTCTTCAATGGACTATGTACTACCCTATTGTTGCACATACCTGTTTCGGAACATTGCGTTGACTAGGTTGTACCTGGAAAAATAGGCTACACAACCAGCTTCAATCGCACTGGCGCATTCAAATGATTCTGGTTCAAAGAAGTCTGGTTTTTCTTAAAGAACCTACCGCATGCGTCGCTCGAATTTGATCACCAGCTTCATCTTATATTGGTTCACAGTTGCAAGCACAAATTTAGGCGGTTTGCTTGTACTGTGGTACGCTGACTTTTGTAACCTTCACATGATCCGACCGTAGAAGCGGGCTGCTGCTACGTTCGAACGATCGCCTGAAATGACAGGCTCAAAAACAGCTGAGTTACAGAACCAGGCTGGAAGTTCGAAACTTTCCCAATTAAAATTTGAGTCCAAATGTGAAATCCTTCAGCTCTGGCGTAGTTACTCAGTTTGGCTGACAAAACGCTTGTCACATTCGAGCATGTCGTTTCTGTAGCCAGTTTGAGTCTATCAGAAGTCAAGATGTTTCACAATTGGTTCTCTTCTGAATTGACACAATCTTCTAGCTACTCCTTGTAGTCGTGCAAGTTGTCAAGGACACGTAGCAGTTGAACAGGTTGTAGGCATCCCACACAGAACATATGACATAACATCGGTCGATATAGGGAACTGAACTGCTTACACTATTTATCAAATGTACCTGATACGACTGCACCACTGACACTGGTTAACTACCCTGGTTGCTAAAGTCGGCTACGCACTTACTTGATTCATTGAATTGTTCATAAATTACACTTTCCTTTTTGTCAAAACAGTTATGACTTTTACATTATGCATGAATTCGGTGTAAATCTAGATCCACACTGTGGATGACTTTTACGCATGGACAACACAAATCCTGATACCTAAACTCCGCGTCAAGCGATGGTACAATCAAGATCCACCAGTTTATCAAAGAGGGTTCATTGAGGATCGTGTTAACCGTATCATTGGCTACGGACTGATGCGACAACTTCGAGTCAAGCCAAGTAAGTAACTTGTTAGCCCAATTTGTGAACTATCTGTCTCTAAATTAACAACTGGACACGATAAACTTGCTCTAATGTCGGTCACAAATTATCTACCAGCTGCGAATGAAATTAATTTTCTCACTTCAGTTGTTATTAACATTGCACCCAAATTGAACATGAATATCGACCGTTATTATCTTTATAACAGTGAAGTTACTTGCCTAAGCATCACTTTATGCTTTCCCCGTCGTAAGTGTCACCGTAGTCGGACACCTACCGGGAAAACAGATTAAGGCTTTCTTACGGTGCTAGCATTTTACACTGACAGTGATCTGTCCGTAATTTGATCATTCCTCGTTTCTTTCACACACAGATTCATGCAACGTCTATCCTTTGGCCAAACCACTTATCAAAAACTGTTATGACAGTTATGACATGTTCACGCAAGACGAACAGGCATACGGAGTCGGTTGGGTACCGTTTCACGGGGACTCACGCCATAACAATTCTATGCAAGAATTTCAATACACCAGTACGTCTGTCCTGGAGGGGGTGCCGTACAGAGGCGAGATGGGTTGGTACTCTGGTGGTGGCTATGTCCACATGCTCCGTGGCTCTGAGCAAGACATGTTAAAAAATGTGAACTTTTTGCGGTCCAATAACTGGATTGATTTTGGAACGAGAGCAATCATTGTGCAATTTACAGCCTACAATCCGAACATCAATCTGTTTGCAATTGTGACGGCTTTATTGGAGCTACCAGGTTTGGGGACCGTGATACCATCTCACCGGATCGAAACGGCCAACCTATTCGGAACGGCTGGTTCACAAGTGTCAGCCGTTGAAATCGGATTCCAGGTAATCTCAGTAGAATTGCAGAGTGACATTTTTCTACGAAACTATTGAGAGGAACACATTTTAAGCAACATCATAAACTTCAAGTTGAACATCACCCACAATTGATCGCAGCTGTCGCATCTCCATAGATTTTCTAGTCGGCCTGTTTCAAAAAGAAGTACTAGACTCGAGTTTCGCTCTCATTAGAGCTCGTCAGTAGTGCATATCATCGCCACTGCCGGGACTTGAACCACGGACATGCTGTTCATGAGGCAACCGTGTTTATCACTGCGCCATTGACCTCACGTTAGGCACGACCGAATTACCATATGTGAACGCTCAACCACTTTCGCTTGTGAGTAATGATCAGGTTGCCCGATCGTCTCGAAATGGAGACACAGTTACTGTCTGTTGACTCCAATCGATAACCCAATCGATAATTCCAATCGATAACCCAATTATGGCTGATGTTCAACTTGAAATTAACCAAATCCCCGACTACTCATCAGTAACATTATAAACCGCAATGACGGTGGTTGAAGTACATAAGCTCCAAAATTTGGGTGATAGCCGTGCGGAGATTGTGGAAAGTGGTATCGATTTGCGGAGACTACTGACTGAGTAAGTTTAAGGCGATGTTTCCCGAAAGATTGCCTCTCCTGGATGAGGGGACAACTCAACCATGTATAAGTGGCTCGTAATCCACTTACTGAGAGCATCATTTATTTATTGCAGTAAGTATATTAAAACTGCTTAGGCAATGCACTCCTTTCGTTGATTCTGTATTTTGTAAAGTTTTATAATTTTCATATTGTATAGGTGGCAAATAGATGTCGTTTCTTTGCTAACTACAACGCCAACGACAGGGCAGTAGGCTCGCTGTTATGAAAACCCTCAACTTTTCAGATTTGCTTCAAGGATCCATTAATGCAGTTGTTCATTTAGGGTGTGGAATGTGTACTCTCTCCGGTTAATTCACTTGATAGCAGCAGTTCCTCCGCCTCAACATGCTTCAATTTTGTCGCTCTTCCTCAAACTACAAACTACTTGTATCTCACCGACACGAAAATGGTAACTGACCTCGTGGACTTCCTTGCAAATTCAGACATGATGGTTGAGAAGCCAAAATGTTTTCTTTGTCATTTTATCCATATTTTTCCCATATTTGTTGTCAGCCTCAGAGCGCACTACGTTTAAAAAACTTGATTGGACAAGTAAACAGTCTAAATGTTTCAGCCCCACGATCGCGATATCGTTCTGACTGGTACACAGGTTGTACAACTGATGTTGTTGAACATACAGTGAAGGCCACCTATGTGTTGTCACACAAGAATTACGAGTCATTCTGTGTAAACATGAAATAAAAGCAACAAGTAGGTGTAGGATACAGGTGAATTAATATGACGGAAATCATCTGTTATCCGTAGTTCAACAATGTCACGTGGTTTGGAGAGTAACAGAATGACATAAATGAAGCATTTTTCGTCTATAAGCAACGAGATACTCGTGTTAATGACATGCGACATTTCAAACTGTCTGCAAAACGAACAGGATAGCTGTTTTGTATTTACCGAAACTCACATTTCGAAAGATAAGTCTACGGTAACAAAGATGGAGGCACCAAATGAGGTCCAGAACTGGGGTCCACCGTCAAAACTGATAGGTTGATCTCTCTAGGGTTCTAACTTATCACAGAGACTACCTAAGAATGAATGTAAGTAGTATCGCTCAGGATATGGTCGTTTCTTGTAAATTCTGTGAGAGAACAGCTTTGGTGTGTATGTATAAACATACTTATATTGCACGCTTCAGAATAAATGTAGCTGTTATCCGTGAGTATGATACTCTCCGGTTAACCTAGCTAAAGGTGCAATCATTTACGATACGGAAGACTTTAAATAAAATGCCGGAGCAACGTAGAAAACAAAAATCGTGCGGTTATGGATAACTGTACGCCTTGTGGATGTATCCATTCTGGAACAAAACTAAGCAAACAGCCCATTAGCAGCAAATGTATATATGTGACTCCTTATGATAGCGCACAGGGCGAATTAATGGGATTGTACAGTAAATTGTATCAATCATCAACTTATCGCTTCATGTCAATAATTGTTTTCTACTGTTTATTCCTTGAGAAAGTCAACGTTGACCTCCCTCCAATCCACGAACCTGTGGATGTGTTCGATGATACCGAGTTGAACAAATAAGTCTGCCTCAAAATGAGAAAACGGTAGGAACACATTTAACTGTGCTATCCGGATAAGTTTAAAAATGACTGGCTGTAGGATCACAGGCCTATACATGATAAGAAAATGTGTTCCAGTGTACGTTGAGTCAGATCAAAATAAACCGGACACTTCATAAATATAAACGAGACGTTCTCAGATAGAAGGGGGTAAATCTGACTTTGAGGAAAAACACCAATTTATGTCAAGAATGAACACGTAAACACACTGACTCAGTATGCTGATGCACTCGACAGGCATACTCACATAAAAATAGTCGATAAAACAACCAAGTATAAAGAGGGTCATTGGAGGAAGATTATGGGAGTGACCAAAGAGGATGTACTACTGGTTGACCAGCATATATGTGCCGATACAGAAAAGAATTTGGAGAAACATTGTTGATCTTTATCATAACGCATAGGATTGAGGAGAAACTGCGGATCGGCTGGCTAGTTTGTGTCCATAAAACTTGTAGTCTGTAAGTGGTTGTCACGGTATCTAAGCAGTACCACTAAAAAACTAGTTACAATTTTCTAAAATTTATAATCTGCTTATCTTGTTCCTGGAGCTCAGTCACAAACAACCCCTCCTAAATTTATCGGGTAGATATGCTGGTACTGGCACTTAAGTCAATAACCTTCAAGGTAGAAGCGCATGCCAGGTTCTACTCAGATATCCTTCCAATATATGCTGCTTATAATGTAGTCATTAGGAAATTAAATACATGATGAGAATATCTACGAATCGGTTCGGATGAACGTGTTCTTTTAAGCGGGTTACAACCGCACTGGTTACTACTTAAAATGGTTATAATGTTTTTGTATACCCCATTGTGTCCAGCATAGGCTTGGTTTGAACGTTTGATCTTTTCAGAACCAATAAAACTTTATTATAACTGGAAGTACGCCTCCATTTGAATGTTAGGTAAGCCATGCCAATAAAACCAGTGGGGTGTATTTATTAAAAAAAATCAGTTACAGATATGTAATTTCTTGAGGGTAGCATTCAGATATTAGGCAAACTGCTAGTAAAACCATGTGTATACATTAACTGATCCCAAAGGAAGTTTCCATCTTGAGAGTAAATACTGCATTACCAGTTAAATTGCAGGCCACTCTTACAGGTTTGCACTGACTGTACGTTCAACCTTTTTTATGGGCGTGCCCTTTTGTAATTTTACTCCACGTATTAATTACATGAGGGTGTGATCAACTTGACAGCTTAATGAGACGTACATTTCACAATCTCATATCTTTTTCTTTGCTCAGGTGGCCTATGTGGTGGCTTTATTGGGTTATATGATCAAAGAAGCACGTAACCTTTACAAACAAAAATGTCACTACTTCAAAGATATATGGAATTTCGTTGAATTATTTATCATGTTTGGCTCATTTGCGGCTATCGCGGCTTACACCTATATGATCTTCGCGACCAAGGAGGCAGTTGCTGAATTCTCCAGGACACACGGGAACGTATTCATGAATTTCCAGTTCTTGGCTTATTGGAACGAAGTACTCACATATTTGCTCGCAGTAATTTGCTTTTTTGCTACTTTGAAACTAGTGCGTTTGTTCCGCTTCAATCGACGTATCGGATTGCTCGGTTCCGTGTTGCGTTATGCGGCTCATGATTTGAAATATTTTATGATTATCTTCTTTTTGCTTTTCATAGCCTTCGTTCTTGTATTCTATTTGCTCTACGAGGGCACTTTGGCAGACTTTCGTAGCTTTCTCGGTTCAGTCGAAACCAGTCTGCAAATTATCCTAGGCAAATTCGATTTCACCAGTATGTACAAACGTGAACTGGTGCTCGGCCCCTTGATGTTCGCTGTATTCACGTTGTGCATCATATTTATTGTGGTTAGCATGTTTGTTGCGATTTTGGAGGAAAGTTTCGGCAAAGTGATGCGGGACATTCGTTTGCAATCGGACGATCATGAAATAACGCAATTTATTCTGGCTCAACTTATAGCCTGGACAGGTCTAAATCGTACGGGGTGGGGCAAGAAGCTGATGGGTCCAATAGATACTGCACAAGAACCGGTATATCAAGAAAATTCCGAGCGTGAATTGAGTCATAAACTAAACGAATTGAATCGACTGATGGATGAATTTCTGGGCTATATACAATTGAACTATCTGGCTGATTTGGATACGAAGTCGAAAAGGCCAGTAACAGAGACCTGACATCCGAATAATGCTCTGTTACCAAGGAGCATGAAGAAATCACCGAACTGAACTCAGTATGACACCAAGTTCCATTCCGTGCATTTGACAGTCGTGTTATCCATTGTCCTCACTTGCTTGTTTCTTCATCTACTCATGCATTCATCTGTAATATCAATACAGCGTAAGCTATCTGTGTCAATAACAACAACAGCAGCAAAAACCAAAACAATTAAGTGCTTGACGTCTGTTTTTATCCAAACCACGTCGATCTGGACTGGACTCATATCTTTTAATCCCAGACATTAAACATTCCTGTTATTATCATGTCCACATTCAGCCTGATTATGTACGGATTATATTCACGGAGCAATATATTTCTGTAACTGTCTCCCTATCTCTTCTTGTGTATTTCCTCCCACATTCCATCTTCTTTCTTTCAGGCACAAAATCAGCTGTTCTAGTTAACAAGCCTCACTAGGGAAAAAACAGTGAAAACCCACGAACCAATCACTGGTTCACCGTTTTTAGAGTCACGGCCCACTAATAATAGAATCTTTCAAACGATACCATCCCATAGAATGTTCCATTCCCAGGACTTGCGACTACGCTAAACGCGTCCAAGCTAGCTTAACTATAATTGCGTCACAACACAGATCGGACAGCCCACCGAATAAAACTATGCTTAAACGTTAGGTAAGGAAATTTACTGCACTTCAACGTTGCTCATATGTAACACAATTGAACCGGCTAGTTGGCTACGCCTGTTCCGGTAGTGTATAAAAACAAACGCATCAACTGACAAGTAAACTGAACGCGAGCTCAATACTGAGTACTTTCTGTTTGTTTGGATGAGAACGCTAAAATTCTGACACATCGTTCGGCCAGTCAATTAATGCTGAATGCTGCACAGTCGCTCACTTCGTTTACAGTTCCACTCAGTAATCTGTGTGTGTTACAGTAACTTCCGCATTCAGTTGCTCAGTCAACTTACGCTACGACTGTAGTTAGTTATGCAAATTCTCAATAAGTTTATTCGAGTGATAAGTAACTTAGCAGTTCAGTGACACACAATCAGTTAGCTATCAACACATCTTGTAGCAAAACAAAACAGTGAGCTGACTCGTCTGTTAAAATAACTTCACCAGGGAGTGGTTGATAACGCAGCTAGCCAATTTTAACAAGTTTGGAAAATATACGGTGCCATTCTCAACTCAAAAACACTGAAAATAAGAAAGAAATAGACAAGACTTCCCAAAAATTTGTGCAAACTGTAACCGATTAATCTTCTTGTCTGGCCGTGACTTTAATTTGGTTCATTATTGAAACAGAATCGGAAGTAGTGCCTTGGGTGATAAACTTCCAGATAACAAGTGACTGACTAGAGGAGGTTAAGAATTAATTTATGCTGACCCTTCATACATATGTGATCGTTGCTCTTGTATTTTCATAGACTTCCATTCAGTCGCTTTCGAAAGGAGGGCGAAGCTCAAATTTTACTTCTGGTTTCCTCTGTCTGTATTGCATGTCTTTTTTATGGCACTAGCATAAAATGTATGGGAAAGGTTACTTGGCTATAAGTTCAAGTGAATGCGTCACTTATATCACAGTTTGTACGTATGGTTGCACTCAAGCCTATTCTTACTGAGCAGCCGTGGAATGATACGCCGAGGCACCTTATTCATATGACGTCACCCTTACAATCTGTAATCAAAAAACATATTGTTAAGCACAATACGCTTAAGCGAACAAAATTTAACTAATTTCCCATTTGGTTTGCATGTAATAAGCAATGACCTTAATAGATTGTACAACTAAATATTTTGAATAGGTGATAGCTTGCAGGCTATTGTGCATATTTTTCATTTGTGTGCAAACTGTCACAGTTATAGGATCAATATATCATCTAACCGAAACCGATTGGTGGCAGAACTACCGTAAAATGAATGATTCTGTGTGAATTTCATATCGCCTTCAAAATTGCATGATCAGACATGTAATGTATCTTTTAAAACCGTACTCGATCGATACACACAACAGTGTCGTTGATCGTGCTAAAAGAGCGCATGACTTATCAATACGTACAATTAACAGAACGTGGGCAAACGAGGTCCGTTTTGCCCTGAAACAAGAATCACAACCTATGTGGCTGGATGTTTCTAGAGGAATCAACAATATGAGAGACTTACATATAACTCCAGCAGCAGTATGTGCTGTTTTAAATTTTCAACAGATTTTTAAAGGGGGTTTATCGATCTGAACCGTGAAACTAAGGCGTGATGGCAATACGGTACTGATAAGAATGTCAGTTTTTAGTCAGATAAAAAAAGTTCTTTGAGAATTCCTTCATAATCCACCTACCGAACGGTTAACCTCACAAATCGCAACAAAATTCTCACACGCTCTTCTAGTTTAAAACATACTGATGAGAATAACATCCAGTAAGCATACATAAGCATCGGAATAAATGTGGCAAAGTCAAAAATCTGAGAAGCGTGGCTAAGTGGTTTCGGAGTCTAAAATATTGGAGGTTGGATTCGCTCCTGCGAAAACATCATATTGGACCACGTGAGGTGTTGAACTTGAATTTGTATTTCAGCTAGTTTGGCACAAACTGTATCATCATTATTCCGAAATGTGCATAGGTGCAGTTCAACAAAACTTATGGACCAGCTGTCCCGTAGACCATCGGTGGGTAGTACAAGCTGGAAAGAACATACGTCAAGTCGAACGCACAAGCTGAACTATGCGACTTCCTAGTTAGAAAAACTCAGCGGTATTAACCAAGTTAGACAGTGTATGTAGTGGAAGGGTGAAAACCTTGACTGTGATGCTCCACAAAAGAAACAGCTAAACGGGTGGACGAGGAGATGCGAGAAATAAGATGAATATTAAATGTCCATATTCCATCCATTAACATCAAAGGAAATAAGTACTTGAGGATCCTTCTCCATCAAACACTGCACAATTCAATATTTACTTAGCCCCATGAAGTTGAGTATTTCGAAGTGCTTCCCTGTTAGATAAACGAAGTAACACACAACTCATCATCAAAATTTGTCAATGAATGGACGACTGCGGACTGAAGAATAATAAACGGTCCGCTGAGCATGAGCAGCTCTATCCTTTTTCGGTTGTCGCCAGAAAACTCCCACTGGTCATCTGGCCGGCTTTCTTACCTCCACTAAGGATTCAGTAGTCCCTATCACTGAAACCATTCAGCGCATCGAATCTAATCCCAAATTGTTTAGAGTTCAGTACTTACTTATATCTACGTAGGCACTTATCAGCACGAGCACAGAACCCGACACTCCACCCAGCCCCGTTAAACGATTCATTTGAACTTCGATGCTTCCATTGTCATGGATTTATTTTACCGGGTGGTTTAGAACAAAAGGAACATCAAATATACACGGTTTGTTTCGCCTTAGTATTCAAAGTATGGGGAAGTGATACGATTTCACTACACGAATGACCTGTGCATTCCTGGATTCACACATTATTGCGTCGTCTCCGATCGTATGCTAAATCGCTCAGCGACGAGCATCAAAAATCGACTGCATTTATTGAGGTCGCAGTCTTTGAGTGCCGCTAGATGACAACCGCGTGGCGCACTTTACCTTTTGACTTCTATAGGCACAAGGCACCACATCAAGGCGAATGTGATGACAACATAATATCCCTCCTCGCTACAGTACACAAAACACAGTAACATCACCTCAGGAATGACACAATGTATCAGCCACCACCTCGGTTGGATCCGACCGACCGACCCTCAATACATCGTGGGTGAAAACCACCGTTTTGTCTTCTCATAGTCTATATTTAAGCGGTCCACGAAAGTCGACATACATTATCGTTGTTCACCATCCCCAGTTTACTGATATGATCTGTAGAAAACTAGGAGTAAACAAGCCGTCATTCAGTTAGCCAGTGAGGTTCACAGATTTTTTCAACCGGGCTCACTCTGGGGGTCACACTTTTAGGAACTTGTGAAGGTGGTCACGTGTTTACTAGGTTAATCGTCATCAGGAGTTTTCGTTTACTAACAATTTGGTCTGAATGAACGTAAAGTTTGAGCAGAATTTTTCAGAGAAGTATGGATTGATGGTCAGCCTGGCTCCTGTGCATTCGATCATGTATAGTGGAATTGGGATGCAGAGGGAAGTGATTGTATGTTTTATAAATATCTGCATATATATGTGTATATATGTGTTTGATAAGGACGATTATTGTTAATAATATTGTTGCTGAATATGTTCTGACACGAGATGAAGGGTTTCGTTTGTCAATACAACTTTTTGATCGCATTTTATTTCAGTTATGTTCCTGAGTAAATGCGCGTCATGGAAGCGGACCTTATGACTCATGGGTTGGTACGTGGTTTGCCTCACAACGCTTATTATGTCTTAGTTCCAGTTGTGACACAAAAGTAGAGCTATAGTACGACACGGACATCGGTCTGCAATTGATCCCTAAACGGTAACATACAACGAAAACAACAGGAAAGTCTATGGGAATGGGACAGCTGCGATCAATTGTGCGTGGTGTTCATTCTACATAAAAACCAAAAATCCCCTACTATTGAGTAGTAACCATATACCGCTCACCGAGTCTACGATTTCTGTGATTTCAACTGGAAGAGAAATCCTAGTCAAGGGGTCATCGATTGGAGTTAACAGGACAGTTACTGTGTCTCCTCTCGAAACGATCGGGCACCCTGATCATTACTCACAAGCGAAACTGGTTGAGCGTTCACATATGATAATTCGGTCGTGCCTAATGTGAGGTGAATGGCGCACTGGTAGGCACGGTTGCCTCATGAACAGCATGTCCGTGGTTCAAATCCCGTAAGGGGCGATGATATGCACTACTGATGAGCTCTAATGAGAGCGAAACTCGAGTCTAGTGCATCTTTTCGAAAGAGGCCGACTGGAGTATCTATGGAAATGGTACAGCTGCGATCACTTATGGGTGATGTTCAATCTATAGGATAATTATAGCGGTAGAATGAGAAACACCTCAACAGCGGTTAACATCAATTAACAAGTCCATCAGTTAATCAAAACGGATAAGTATTTCCCAGACATTGACACAGATTTTATTCATGGACTAAATCGGTACACAGAGGGCCGGACGAACGTTGTCCAGACACTTTGTGAAACCATTAGTGAAACCGACAAAAATTGTATATGGATTCTAACTGCTTTAACTGAATTGAGAACTACTCATTTGACTCTGTGTTAAGTCTGACTGCCCAACACCAAAAAATGACTTAGGAAGACTACCACGGACCCAATTGTTTCACTGGTAATCCATCTGGAAAACATACGAATGTCAACGCTCTACGCACCCGCGGCTACCAAAAGAAACAAGTTGTACCGTTCAATATACGTCTTATCTAGTCCAAGTAGGTTAAGACAAGGTTGACATAATATGTGCTGTTCGGTTGTCATGACCATAAAATAAACCGGATTTTTATAAGTTTGGGAAGTATGCGAAGGAAGCCTGTCACATGACCCTCAACTTTACAAAGGAAACGGTGGTCTTGTGCTTCTCGAAACATCCTCATCATATGTACAGTAACATTTATAGTTGCATACGCCCATTTTCCTATGCATACGATCAGAACTTGAAACTGGGCTTGCTGTTCGATTCTAACAGCTCGACATTTGACAAATTCATTCTTGGTCAGACAACATTGAGCTGATTCTAGCCATCCTATAACTGGGCCCACCGGATGGTTATGTACCAACAAAACCTTTGTCATCACATGTTTGTTTTCATTTAAGAGTCTAAGCTTTATAACAATTGCACATCTCGAATGTTCCGAACATTTCCGTTTGCAACATTGAATACAACGCAAAGGCTGTCTTTTGTATATGCCGAGGTATGCACCCGATGTCTTGAATTCTAGACGTTTGGCCTAATTGCTTCAGTACCGTAACATGCTTCATTTCCAGAACAATGACTTCTAAAATGTTAAAGTACCTTGGTGCTCAAAATTCACTAGATATATCTACCGAGAAGGACACTTCGTTTATGTAACAAACTGGTTAGCCGCAGCTCAGTGAAGCTATTCTTAGTAAATCACAAACAACCATCGAGAAAACGCACCGTTTTTACTGGTTGGTCGTGCCGTACATCTCACTTATAACAGCAGAGAGGATAAAAGGGGAAAAAGTAGGCGTAGTCTACATCCATCCACATATCTCATTCCAAGCCCCCATCTTCCTGGACATTGCAGTTCATTCAAAAGATCTGAAAGTCCAAAATAATTGGTTACTTTAAACAGTTTGAACAAACCAGTTAGAACACGAAAACCGGTAGGTGCAAGCATTTCGTAATGACTCGTCAGTACCAAATTTATAATAACACGGGTGGGGTCTTATGTAGCATACATCTGGAGGAGTGGATAATCAATGAGTGGGTTAGGATGAGTCATCACGTCCGGGGATGGGCCAAATTCACGACCAGTTGTTTCTGAGTTGGTTGATTGCGCCTGCTTCGGCAAAACGTAAGAATCTTGGGTTGGAGTGACGCAACAGGATTCTGAATACACAAAATGGATTGATAACGTGGCCAGTGATCAGGAGGTGTCTAGCGAGTGAGGAAACTGGCTGTTTACGTTTCAGCAACATTGCCGTTCTCCGGTTACACCGACTTCTGCAACCATTTAGGTAAATGTTCCTTCATTCCGAAGCTCAAGCATCTCTCCATTCTGCGTATGTAACTTTCTCCGCAGTTACATACAACGTGGTGAACACAATGTGAAGTGACACCGAGAGGCTGATCTCCTTTGACTGAAGGTACCGGTAACTTCTGAGTCCGAGCGATGACACTGAGTTCAGATACACTGAATGTTCGCTTAATTGAATTCCTTACCCATTGTGTTGCTTGATGCATGATATAATCACACTTAAAAGGCAGCTGTGTGTAGACCTTCTTTTTCTCTACGGTGACCACCTCTTCTGGTCGTACTTTTTATTTATTACGTCTATCTATGAACCTTCTGGGGGTAGCTATTTAATTGTAGGACGGAAGTAATCAGTTTCAGTTCTTCAGTAAGACTGTCGTACGAACAGATTTACCTCACTGGTGTGAACGGAGTATTCACTAGTGTTCATTTATGTTGCACCAGTGTGAAGCTGCTGAAGTTTTGGTATTTACCGGACCAGTTGGATTTCCTATAGATAGTCCCAACCGAGCCACTTTATCGACGACTTATGAGTATATCTAGAAATGGCAGACAGTTGTCAGCTTCGAATTCACAAGTAACCTTCAGGTTAGGATGACAACTATTTAGAAGTTCCACCGGGTTATTTATCACTTGTCTAGATCGGCTGATTATTAATGTATCGTCGACGTAACGTTTGTAATATGACAAATTTCCTATCTCCGTAGCTAGCTGTCGCTCAGTTTTCATCATAAAAGTCTGCTACGATGAGGCCGTGAACGTTCCATCGCTACTCCGTCTATCTGGCGGTAGGACTGCTCGAAAAAATGTGATCTGGAAGTCATAGCCAAAGCTGCTAACTTTTGGGTCAGTTCTTCCAATCCGGTTGACAGAGGCGGAGTACTTGGGTACCAGTCCATTTATAGAAACTCTTGTTGAGCAACCAGATATCCAGACCTTTGTGCACAGTTGAGTATCTACATTCTCTCTTTTGATACCCTTCCTAACAATAATCGGCTACCTACTCAACAGCTATCGCCGCCACCTTAACATCGATCACAACACATAGCACCTGACTAGGCTATAGGCCCAGTTACCTTTGGGTACAAAGTATCTTACCACACAGAAATTAAACCCAAATTTTACTTCTCCCCATCAATTGCTGAGACGATATTGATTATCATATCTCCCCTGGTCCCATTTAAAATCCAATAGGTTTCGCTTAGAACCTCCAAGCCTATGATCTATAAGTGACCAGCTCTCGGAGAATTGCATCCGTTAGACCATGAATCCAACCATGTGACAGTCATTGAACCAGAACTAGATCAATTTCACGGCTAATCCAAAGGTGACCCATTCCGACCGATACATCAGAATAACAACCAAACCTGCGAAAGGAGATTTCCAGTCACTTTCAGACTAACACTCCACAATATCATGCTGAACAACACTAACCAGCCGCGTAAGAAACTGCTATAAGCAAATGCGTGGGGCTTACTAAAAAGCAGTGTAGCAGATTTCCTCATTCAGATGAGACCCAAATACAAATAAGATGGACTTATCGAATCTGGGACAGTACTTATTGGTGATGGATTCCGGCGTGAACTGCTTGGTAAATTTCGCTTGAAAAATCAATCCACTGAATCATTTGGTGTACTTCACTTGACACTTGGTTGGATAACTGAGTTCAAGTGAGACATTTCTGGGATTCTGGCATGGCTCTATAGCTCAACTATTAGATGGTTTGTCGCGTGTGAGTATACTGTTTCCGTCGCTGGTTCGAAATTAATCGAAGCCCAGCTTTGTTGTCATTGATATCTTCTAAACACGATTTGATAATCCATAAAGAATTGTGTTTGCCGAAAATGAACAGAAATCGCGCTTACTTACAGATTATGAAAGCACTATCTATAACGGCCTGCAGCTCGATGGAAGCCGTCTTCGATGGAGTGTACCATCATATGATTGGAACTGCATCCCTTTGCTGCTCGGAACTGGAGACAACAAGGTAAGCCTTCTGCTGGAAGCATTTACATACGGTCCTTACCGTCTCACCTCCAACGATATGGCTCGCTTAAACAATTGTACACCCACTTGTACACCCATTTCTTAGTACTAACCAACTTCTTCCGTAAGTGAATTCCGTTTACAGTAAAGTCGTACCGAGGATCTTCATCCCAGTGACGCAACCTGGCTTCTGTTCACTTTCAATTTGTGCCGTGGTCACAAGGTACTTTCATAAGATCCCATTCAGTCGCTGGAACTCTTTATCTCCCTCTGATCTACCACAACTTGGTTTTCTATGGCGATATGAGAAATCTGAAATGATCATCATTCTTCATTAGGTGCTACACGTAACACCGGTGGAAGTCAAAAATATTTAAACGAATTAAATCCATAAGTCAAGTCAATTCATACTCTAGTCTGTCATTGGTCAAAACCGTGACAGACGAAGGCTCAAGGTCAACAACTTTTGCACCTACATGACTGGCTTGTTACGCATGCCAAGCAGTGCTTCGAGTGATTTAAGGCTGATGGGCTTGTGATGATGGATCAATACACAAAAGGCGTCTGTCGAATCGACCTTATGACCGGTATCCAGCAGGTATTTGGCGATCGAGGAAGCCGGCTTGCGTTGTTTGATGAGGTCGAGCCGGATTACACCACAGATCAACTCCTTGATGTATTTGGGGACGTGTTTTTTATTCTAAAGTGCAGGAATCAATCAGCTGTGTCAATGTAAATGTCACCATCGTTGGAGGTGGACTGACGGATACAATGTGAAATGGACAGCTCTGGAATCCGCATCATAGCGTGAGGAAGTGGGAGTGACTTGGTGCGACTGAGTAAGCGCAATGTAATTGTATTGTACTTTCGTTGGATGACCTGCGTCAGTCGTAGCGTAAGAAACGACCTATTATTATCTCCTTTATATGGTAATCACACGTATACAGGTTTCTTCGGAACATATGTTTCCTGTGGACTTACTACTTTTGGCTTGCTGTGAAAGTCAGTGAAACCCAGTGGATAATCATTGAAGACCATGGTATCACGAATAAATGTCAACTCTGTGTCTAGTATATCACTCATACGTACAGGTTGCGCTCGGTGAAACAGACAACGAACCAATGAGCGTTTATGGGTGGGGAAACTGACCGACACACTGTAGCATCTTTCCGTCATTTAATACTGATATCCAGAAAGAGGATCGTGTCTTCTTTTTCTAACTCAGATAATAACGCTAGATTTCTATGCGAAAAGTGTAATAAATCCAATAGTTTTTCCACTGTTTCTCTATGTTGTGGGAATAATATCATGTCGTCGGTATATCGTCGATAAACTGGGATGTCACGCAGTGTATTCACAGAACAGAGGTCGACCATAAACATCAATAATTCAATCAAAATCGGTTCAAGAGGGCTACCTGTCGCGACTTGATCTATTTGTTTGTATCCCATATTTTAAAAATAAAATCTGATATTTTTAGAATACAATAATATCAACGGTTTCAGGATATCGATCGGGACGTGAAGTTTCATGTTATGAGTTGGTGGAAGGTCACAGACAAAATCGACTGTCTTCCATAATATCATCTGTGAAAATCGAATGTACGTCAAGTCAGCACACAACTTTTTCTTCAACTCAACATTATCTAGAACGTCACACATCTCAAATATGTCTTTCAGACGAAATTATGAAGCAAACTTATGAACTGGGTGCAAAACATCCACTGACCACTTGGTCGGTTCGTGTATGCTTATGCGTCATCAAAAGCCAATCATCCTTTCATCATTCGAGGAGCTGCTTGGCATACCTAACAAGCTAGTCCTGCATGTGCAAAAGTTGTTCACCATGAACCTTCGTTTATCATGGTTTCGACCAATGACAGACTACCGTACGGATTGGTTTGATTCATGAACCTAATTCATTTAAACATTTTTGACTTTCAGCGTTATGTACAGCAACTGAAGAGAGCATATGAAATGGTACTACCGTCTTGTAAAACCGGTCTTTTGATTTCGTTATTCAAGTTCGTAAATGAGAAAGAATACTTTATATCATTCTTCAGTTTACACAACTTTACTCACACGAAGTACCATGAGGTTCTGTCCTAAAACCTTCAAAACATCTAAATATATGTGGTCATTTTAATGGCATTTCAATTCTAGTTTTTTACGGGATACGTCGAATGTCTGTAGTTGGTCCACGTATCAGCGACTCATTCGATATATCCAACCCGTCTATATGGTGGTTTGAATCTGAAACACTGAATACGTCTTATACATTAAGTTTCGTGTACTTTCTTGACGAAGTGTTGTGCTGTGTCTCAAGTAGGCTAGACTTAGGGTACTCCGTACAGCCCTGAACAGGTTGTCTGTCAACAAAGGAGTGAGCAACAGTTATATTTATGGCTAGACATGCTCCAGTAATGGATAAGCACACTATCTAGACGTCAGTGGAGTTTAGAAAACAATATATGCTAGCCACCTGCTCTCCCTCAATCAACTTCAATGAAAAATGACTGGAGAATCTAACACATTTGTATTCGTAGTAAAGGTTCGGGGATTTAAGTAATTTCATAACTAAACGCCATCAATACTTCGCATTCAGATAAGTCTTTCGGCTAACCCACTTCTAAAGGAAACAATAAAATCGAGTTTCGCTCTCATTAAAGCTCATCAGTAGTGCATACTATTGCCCCGATCGAAGTTCGTACTCCGACCCTCATGCTTGTGAGACTAGCGTGTTAACCACAACGCCAGCAATCGTACAATAGGCATGACGGAATAATCAAATTCAAACGCTCAACCACAGCCTTGTATAGGATAGTGTTCAGCTTGCCCGATCGTTTGTGCTACGTAATTTGCCATTAAGATACATCACAGACATGTACATCAGCATGACAAGTTCGTACCGTCAACAACGGAGTCATATTCGTAAGAATATATTACTTAATCAAAACACGCATAAACCAAGTTAAAACCCTTGATGGACCATTAATACAACATCACTACCTAGAACGCACAGATGCACTATAGTCAATGTTGTCTAAACTATGCTTGTGATAATTTTAAAGTCATCCGATTTTATGACTTGTTGGGAGTTTTCCGTTTGTTATTGGCAAATGTATAATGTGATTTCACATTGAGGAAGTGTTTTGCCTAGGTATTCCTACAAGGCAGTACAGCCAGTGGATCGAATCTAGGAACTTGTCATTTGAGGTCACGAAATTCAACTTTCTTGGTGAATTCCAAACATCAGAGAACGTGCTTCCAAAACAACAACAAATCATCTTGATTTGATGGTGATAGCTGCTAGTTAAGTAACTGTTCATCTGTTTTCCTGGGACGGTTAAATGGAATGGAGTGTCTGAGAAAACTCAACTAGATGGTGAATATTATGATCCGTGTGAACTAGAAAAGGCCAACGCATCAATTTACACCTTATAAATTCCTAACCATGTAGTACAGAATGTAACATCTAGACGCTCAGAAGAACACATAAAGACCCTGACCTTCCACGCACGGTGTACTTACTCCGAAACTGGAGGTTACGCATCAGATCAATGTCTACGTATACATAAATTTTGATTGGCCATTTTGATTAACCTTATAAACGATATAGCAAAAGTGCAGTTGGCTGATCTGAAAACGATGAAAATACATATGCCAAAATTTAGTTTCAGCACGTTATGGTGCAAAGAGATAAATTTCAAAATCACGAATACATGCTGAAAAGCATACCACTACCGCAAGAAATAGACGTTTTCAAACAGTGACCACACAATAGTAGCCTAGGCTCTGGCTGATACTGGCACAGTGGTTTCCATTAATGAACTCTAAAGAGACCAAAATCAATACAGAGGATACTTTACACAGCAACAGTTCGTTCGTATTTTAACAGCCATTTATGTAAACTATTACAAACATTAAATATCTTGACCGAATAATAAAAAAGTGTCAAGTTTAAGTTACTTCTAAGTCAGGTGTCAGGCCTTACGGTTGGTAAGGCAAATAAGGTAGGACGAGTGTAAGATGCAATGACAATAAGCGCAAAAATGGAGCATAGAAACTCGGTCGTAAATTAATATCACCTAATGAGTCAAAATACTAATATTCACAATAACTAAGATCACAATTATAACGGTAGCAAGTTTCATAAACTTCACACGTAAACTCGATCAACAATCCTCTTCAGTTCAAATGACACAAACCTTTTTCCTATAACAGAAGGTGACCTTAGGGGCCCACAGACATGAATGAGGGTCTCGCGTTACCGTGACCGTCAAAAGCTTGAAAGCTACTTTTAAGTTATCTGAAAGCTCACACTACTTATAGTGTTGCCAATAGCACATAAATATCGTACAAAGCATAATATGGTCAAAAAAATTTCAATAGAAGGCGCTGCCATAACGACGGGAAAGTTGCAATCCTGGTTACTCCTTCTTTTTCGAATGATCTGCCTTACGTCTGAAGTAAAGTGTGCCCCATTGCCTGAAAGGTGCCTGAAATCGTTTGGTCGGTCATCCATTAAGACCAATTCGTGTGTACTAACAATGTTGGTTCCTGGCAAGGTTTCACTAGGAAGCTTCTTCAGACCAGGCTAATCGACCACAAATATGGGTTGTTAATAGCTTGGACTTTCACAAAAACATGCGTCAGCTTTAGACCGTAAGAAACCCGAACAGAACATCAGGTAGACAAGAACAAAATTTAAGATTTTATTCCAATTCGTCCATTAGTGGTGGATGAGCTCAAGTAAAAATACCGGGAAAAAACACACAGTTCTGTCTGAGAATCGTCTGACGTGAAGACAGAAATAATGAACATGCATGCATCCAGGTTATCCTTCAGTAGTTAAAGCAATCAACTCATTCAGTCATCGAATGTTCATTAAACTCTGACTGCCGGTCAAGAAAAATTTAAATAGGGATGGTTGGGGTAATTAAACGAACTAACAAGCGTAGTCTGTTGGTCACTAAGGCAGCCAAAATTACGGGATGGCTTAGAACCTACAGGCATATGGAGGTCGGTTTCGAATCGATCAGAATGTGTGTTACCACGTACATTATATCCTTTGAGCGTCGTGTTCTATATGAATAACCGTAGTACTTTGTGGCCCATGCTAAATTCCCAACATAGTTACAACTGACACTTCACCAACAAAATGTCCTATAAAGTACTCGGCGGAAAGAACAGAAAAGCAAGTTGTCCTTACATAGTAACCAAATGACGAGTGTTCAGATGAGTAACACATCAGCAACTAGAAGGATCAATTGTTGAACGATCGGAATAGTGAAAAAACAAACCTACTGACAACCCTGAATGACAACATCCAGTTGTGATGCCACTGAAGTCGTTTGTGGCCGTCAGTTACGACCATCTGGGCGACAAGTTGAAGATTGTGAACATAATTGATCAATGTGAACAGATAGTTCCTCTGCCATTCTACAAGCATAGACTATAACCTCAGCCGAACTGATACGCTGACTGATTTAGTTTCATGTGTGGCCGGAACTATGTGGATCGACGGGCCAGACTGAGAGAGTGAGTATAGTGTGGCATATATTTTTTCCTCTTTTCCACATACACACACCCTTTCATCATTTAGTACCGCAAAACTACTAACACAGAAATAAGAAATTCACATTCCACTGTCAGCATTTAAAATAATTCCATCAAGCATACAAATCAACAGGAAAAAGTGAAAAACATTTTTCTCTCTCACTCGTCTACAAGCTGAAATAACTAAAAAACATTTTATCAGAATTGGTAACATTCTTTTGTTGCAGTTTTTTAAATACGCTCAATAATCAATATCTTCAAACTCACCTTTTATATGTTCAATATATTCTGGACTATCAAACGCAACCGGTTTTCTAATATTCCAACAATAACACACGATTGATTTTCTCGAATGCCGTGACGTGATTCGCTTGTTGCCTAAATATGATTGAACTTAACAAGCCCACAATACCAGTTACATTAGTCAGATTGGCAACCACAAATTTGGAAGGCTATGTTTATATATCACCTAGAAACGGCATTCGGCTGCATAACCGAATTAACTAGCTCTACTGGGCAGTGTACAATATCTCACTTGATTGCTAACCAAAGTGAAAGATTTTGCATCCGATATGCACAATTGAAGAAAGAACAACTCACTATTCTGCAGAAGATGAGCAACATCACTTGCCAACCGAACCCTAACTATAGGTCTAAGTAGCAAATGGAGTGTGCCCTAAATTTGTGTTTAAGTGGATTAACAAACTTTTTGTTTAGCCACGTAGGTCAACGAGTATGATATGAACCTTTGTGGTAATCTCATCGGACTGAGTCAACTAGTAGGTTGCTTGTGCGCGTTCCTGTGTGCAACCGATAATCAGCACAGTAAGATTTTGCCAGTTACATCATCCTTTTCCGCTGTCAATCACTTAAAAGCGTTATCGCCGGCTGATCAGTGGCGCATTGGGTTCATCATAATTGTTTGTTTGAAGCAAAGCACTGGGTTTCCTTGATATGAAACTGCGAAAGAAACATACCTAGTTCGTGTACGGCTCTTCTGATAATCAATGAACTGTAGAAGCAACAAACAGATGTTTTACTCGAAGATTTACAGATCGAAGTCAAATAGTTCTGCCGATTGTAAAGTTAGTGATTATGAAATTCAAACTGACTGATTATTTTGTCGGTCAAAATAATGGTGGTCATCTGTTAACAGCCACAGATGAAGAAAATATATATGAAATGCTAGAAAACACTAAAATATGCCTTACACAGGGCTGGGGATAACCATGCCCTAATTCGTGAGAACGTACAAAGTAAAAGTGTTACATTTTCCCAACAGAGCTCGCTGGTATGACACTTTTCACTAAGTGATGCAAAATAAAAAGATGTATTCATCTGTGAAATAGATTTACAAATTAATTTCAAAAAATGTTCGAAAAACTGACAACTTTCTCACAGAACCTGGGACAGACGTTACGCAGGAAGTCCACGAAAACTTCTGAACAAAATGCGTGCCAACTGTATTTCCGTGAAACCAATGTTGAAAACGCGGAATTTATTATTTAGACCCAGCACTGCGGAAAAGTATTCAATCGTCTTACTTATTGCAATGTTCTCGGTTTCAAAAATTTATAAACACCGATAATGAATTGCTGAATTCGGATGTCTGTCATAATGGTCGCGGTTTTGTGAGATGAAATCATGTGAGTTATATGAAGGGTATATCAGTACATAACTGGGTATGGAAGAGTTGTCATTTTCAACAGTAAATCGACTTTGACTTGTCTCCAACTAGCGACAAGATAAGCATACTCCTAAGTAGCAAATGCTCTACCAACTAGACTAGAAAACGACACTAAAGGCTTACGAATTTTGATTGTGAACTCAATTATTCACCTGTTCCACTGTGTCGTGTGTCGTGTGTCGAGATATTCCCCCGAGTGTTGAAATAATCGAGCCTCCGATCTCGTCGTCCATTCTATTTTGTCTGCCACGTATCGCCCGCTGGTCCGATCCGGTCTAACGATGACTCACCCGACTGCCCCCGTTGTCCGCCATCCGATCGTTGAGGGTTTGTGGACGTGCCTGCCTTCCGCGTTGAGGTACTCCGCCGAGTGTTTGAATACTCGCACCTCCGGTCTGGCAATCCACCACAATATGGCGAAATCTCGAAAACTCTGATCTATCCACCCAGACAGAAATGAAAGAGTGTGTGGAACTCATGAAAAAATATATGCTACGCTACACTCACTCTCACAGTCCGGCCCGTCGATCCACACAGTTCCCGCCACACATGGAACGAAATCAATCAGCGTATCAGTTCGGCTGAGGTTATAGTCTATACTTGTAGAATGGCAGAGGAACCACCTGTCCACATTGACCAGTTATGTTCACAATCCTCAACATATCTCCCAGTGTGATGAGGACGAACGATCTTCCCATACTACTCATACCACCACTATTCAGTAGTAAGGCGACAGTACGAATTTTGCCGTCAAAGTAGCCGCAGGAAAAACATGGGAAGAAACATCACGCAAACATGACAATGCTGCATGCCATTTAGTAGTTCTGGCTACGAAAAGAAGTTGAGCATTAGCATCTGTGGCAGTCGGAACCTTCTGGGACGATTTCCATACGCAGATGAGTGTTTTTATTTATTGTCCTGTTTGGACACCTGACCCGTGTTAGTTCCCTAAATAAACCACCTTTGCGCCATCCGTGTTCATGGCTCACAACACCAGATGATCGTAACTGATGGCCACAAACGACTTCATTGGCATCACAACTGGATGTTGTCATTCAGGATTGTCAATAGGTTTGTTTTTTCACTATTCCGATCAGACATTAACTGGTTCTTCTAGTTGCTGATGTGTTACTCATCTGAACACCCTTGTCTTTCGGTTACTACGTAAAGACAACTTGCTTTTCTGTTCTTTCCGCCGAGTACTTTATAGGACATTTTGTTGGCGAAGTGTCAGTCGTAACCGGATTTAGAATTTAGCATAGGCCATCATGTATGCTCCACGATTTGTAACTCGCTTCTTTTAACCAAAGAAACTTTTCTGTCAGCCTTGATAGTCTGCACATAATCAATAGTACTGAGTTTTACAAGTTCCTATTCGTTTGGAATTTTTATGCGTTAACTCCGTATCTTTGTACATGCTTCCAAACCGATTCGAACGTTGTCTATTCAGTCTGAGGGGTAGTAATCAGTAGTAACATTTACGTCGTTTTTCTACTTCGAACTATATTCATTAAGCTGGGGAGAAAATATTTGTAATCAACAGCCCGTACCGCGAAGATACATGTCGGGTAAAGTTAACAGTCTATTCAGATAGATATTTCCATTTGGGATGCAAAATAGTTCAAAATTCTTGAATTATATTTGGAATTTGGATTGTAGGACAGTGGCCTTCACCGCTTGATGAGTTACTTTGAATAAAAACACAATTATTAGGCTAGCAAACCAAAATGTCAAACGACTGGAAATAACAGCTTGATAAGTTCCGTCCTTCATCACTATGGAACCAAGTGAAACTCAGGCAGGTTACTTTCGGGAATCTGCCACAGGTTACCTGATGCATTCACTTGTATACCTTCAAAAATGTATAATCATATAGCGTAACCAGGTGCCACTATTAACTTTCTGCAGTAAAGGATTGTTTCTAGGTCATTCAACTTGTGTTATCTATGCTCTCATATATGTAAATATTTCAGTCGGTCACAATAAGCCGATTCTGCTCACTACTAAATCCACTGTTGCCATGAGCAACCACACGCAATTATTCTCAGCAGTTATAGAACAAAAGAAATAATTTTGGCAGGATAGGTCTGCTGACTAAATCCTAGTGTACTTATTGTCAGAACAGTGGACAATGGATTCAAAGGTCACCAGGCTACTTGGACCGCCTTAACTTGTAAAATAGAAGTATGTTCAACTATGCTTGAAGAGAATATGTGAAAGACATCTGATTACCAATGCAAAAGTACCAAGTTTGCTAAAGTACACCAATGTACATTGGTTGCCCGTTACATTTCCGTTTGCGCCCTTTAATAATAAATTGCAGGTCACGTGTGAAAGTTGACGAAGTTTGAAGGCCAAACGAACACTGCTCGTTACAACAGTAAAGACTGGTTTTCACTAGGCTTCTGTTATACTGGAGAATGCAACCGTCAAACCGGCTACATTTCATATTGACAACTGTACATAATTTTGACTCTGTTCTCCGCCACGGTTTCAAGTTATTTACCGAATCAAATTTTTTAATCACAGTTTTGCCTTACAATTGAGCACAAAATTGTGCACCCGATATCTCTCCTGGTTGGATCTGCGTTGAAGTCGCTACTTCCGTTCAGTTCCACAAGATTTCGAGCTCATACTCACAAACCCAAACCCAGCACATCGCTGTAATATATAGCACACAATTTCAGTGGGTATTGCCTGGTTTTAGTACGATCGTCACTTCCCTGGGACACACGTAATACAGACCAAATCGCAAGAATATTCATGCTAACATTCGGAACAGAACCAGACGCCCACTCAACCGCTGCTTCCTGAGGTGGCTGCCAAAGCACTGAAAGCACGTGAATAATTGTGTCTCTAAGTAGCAATTTGTTTAGAACAACACGTAACTTTTGAAATATAAAAACAATTGTGATCAACAGTTTTTTGGATGCAACACTACTGAAAAGCCTATTAGTAAAAACAGATCAAAATTAAAAGACACACGGCTCATTTTAGTTTGGAAGCCAAACAACAGCAATGTATTTAAACTACCAAGGTGGATCAATATAAGCAAAAGCAGACGGTGATCACTTACATTGGTTGGTTTCCATATTGTACATGCTCATTGCATTTCATTCTGGTGAGTCAATAAAAAGTTCATTATAAAGCTCAGTTTACAGGTTGTTAAACCATAAAGTGCTTAGTGTTGTATTAAGCCGACGCCGAGGCTGTACACTGCCAAGCTGCAGATAACGAGACAAAGGTTAAAACGTCAGATGAGGCATGGACTGGAGACCGTGGAAGTGACAGCCGAGTGTCATTATCACGGAACTACTACGATATCCAAATCGCCGGTTATTAAGTATGATGTTTTTATCTGAATTACTATTCCATACACGTTTAATAGATGGGCTAGCTATTATTTGCATAGCCGCAGTTTCCATGATTGTATGGTTTCACTGTCAAGAACGTGCGTCATACATTATTTGTTCACTCAAACGTCTAAGTGCATCTCATACACACAGATATGTTGAGTTCAGCGGTTTGAACCCAAACGGACAATTGTGTTCCGTTATTCTCTTAAATCTTGTCTAAATGTTCCCTGTGTGATCTTTCTATCATCTCCAGCAGAGGCTTGTAAATTCCTAAACTTTTCTGTACCCATCGACTAAAAAGTTTAAGATGGTTTTTGGGAGACAGCTATAATTGAATCCAATTTGAATAACCTAACATTGACGACTAAGTATACATTACTTGCTTGCAAGTAGGAAAAATTTTCTACTCATTGGAGATGTGTCCAATAAAAGAATTGGATAAAAACTCAAAAGAACACAAATGAACGCAGGTGTTTTAAGTCTATGGCTTATTGAACAAACAGTAGAGAGTGTAATCAGTGAAGCTGAGAACTAGCGAGTTTTACATATCATGGATCCATGTTAGATAAATTCACCATCTCAGTTTTAAAGGACAGTGGCCTTCTCCATTGTTTGCCTTTCTTGGGAGCCATGTCCCAAGCATTTGTTTGCATCCTGCTCTAAGACATCTTGATCCATGTTTATGAAAACGTTCTGCTCAGTTTGAAAATTCCTAACACACCTTCAGGATCACTCTGCCTACTAGTCTGGACTCAAATTACTCATCAGTAGTGGCCAGTTATCGAGACCCGGATAATAATATTTCGGCTGCTCACTTTCCTATCTCAATTCTGACGTCGTAAGCAGTGCAGAATGTCACCAATATTCCAACACTGCTACGACTCGGAATAGGCCTTAGACCATGAAGACGGCTTAATATGATCAGTACCTCTTGAAGCTGCTACAGCATTAGGTGTGAGCGATAGGCCTTTCAAGAATAGTTAAGACACAAAATTTTATCCAGAATTTGAAGCAATTCGTTCTCTTGATTAACTTGAATAAGGAAATGAGAAAACGTGTGATGTTCTCCGGAGTAACATTTCCTACATTCTGTTCACCCATAAACATGCAACTAATTTTAAACATTAAGATAAGGTTCTATAGAGCGAAAATAATGGCTCAAGGGCTTAGATAGACAGACAGACACGGAAATGAGGATTAAAAATATGGGGAGGCTGACTACCAGAGCAGCCGCAATGTCAACACAAATTGTCTTTGAATATACAGGGGGGATTTTGACGTCTGTCAGGCATAATCTAAAGAAACTGGAAGATGCGTTTCCGGTGGCTTCGACAAATCACAGAGACTGCATCAAACCTTGACTGTATGTCCTGTTTGGATAAAGTGTTTTGCTATTGATGATGCAACGTCATCAATATCTCAAAAGTTGTTCCTCGCTTGAGACATTGAAACTTTTGAAGAATCTCTTTTCTTTTTGTGCAGATTTTTCTTTCGCTCAATATTTTCACAAAATTGGTGCTAGTTTTCAAGAAACGAATCTACTTGACACATAAAAGTACATGAATAAAACACCACTCACGTTTGATCTAAGCTCTCGTAACTCACACTTTCAGCCATATCCTTGAGGAAAAGCAAAAGATGGCTGACTAAAACTCCATCTGAATGCGAGTGTCGAGGTCGATTGTGAGTAGTGTTCAAGTTAAACCAAGCAATTCCCGGCCAATTGTCCGATAGGTAATATAATGCCCTGCGAATTACAAGAGTGGTAGAACTGAAGAAGGCCAGTTAATCGGTGCCTTTCGATTGACTAAAAATAAATTAGTCCAATCTTACAACGCTGGTGATGAAAGTTTTCATCTGTTAATTACGTTTTTTCTAACCGTCTATGACCTGTTAGCAAGATAAAAAAGTAATATGCACAGTACACTTTTAGCCGCAGAGGAGTAAGCAGACAAGTCGCTGGTGACCTTGTTAGTTATTGGTTAAAACCATTTTGCCATTCAGTGTGGACATTTGAAACTTAAGTGTACTATTAGAAATTACCACAACTCATACTAATAAGTGAATGACGTTGAACAAAAGTCGTATCACACAAATTGATAGGCTATTAACAGACCAAGATACTACATTTAAATGTCCGTCGACATTCTACCATTGATCGATTAACTTAACCACGCCTACGATAGGCTTAGTGTGAATGGACCATGTGCTACAGTGACGCCTGTCGCCTAGACAAGAATATTGGTGCCGGTGAATAAACAGTGGAATGACACACATAAGCATGTTGTCCTGTTAGCATGCAGTAAGTTATTCGATCGTTAATGCTGTGTGCATTTTTTGATGGAAACAGCCATGTGGCATTAATGAGTGGTGGTTTGCCGGGTGAACGAACTTCATATTTCAGGTTGGGTTCGTTAAGATACAAATCCCGTAGGAAAATGTTTAGATGCAGAGTAACTCAGAAACGGAATTCATTCTCCTTGATGTGGTTGTGAACTGGACGGACCAAACGACTTGACGACAGCTGGCTGCAGAAACTGTTGAAAAACCCTCCAGACTAGACAGTTTTGAATTTCCTCTGAAAATTTTCGTACTCTAAATAGACTCGCGTGGCCTTAAAGCCAACCCCGTATGGTTCCCATGCATGCGGTTGTCCACTGCACAAGGTGCTCTCCAGCAAATATTAGAGATATCCACCTAATCGAGAGGATAAAACATAGGGCGGAAAACCCCCTTTTAATGTTTCAGTCGTTTTTTTCACTCGGAAAGGTTCAATACATGAGGCTGGGGATGATTATTATCTGACTTGGGTTTGTCTTCCAATTTCACCGCATGTGATTATACTAAACTTTTAACAGAACATACTCAGTTTGAACAACCAATCCACTATGGGTCTACTGCAAATAATTTATTCCAAATTCATGCAGTCCTATCTTGTGCGACGGAAACCCAGATATATTTGTGATGACCCTGCACACTAGCCTTTTCCCGCTGAAAGATGTACTATTCCAGAGATTGTATAACCCCAGTCAGCAAATGTGCACTCTCATTGGAGCGGTCAGCAAATCATACTTTTACAGAAGTTGGTTTTTTATCACTAAGTCGTCAGTCATTTCTTCCTCGGACATATACCCTGTGTCCGAACTCATGTAACATGTGAACTCTGATGGTGCTTCAGAAGAGTGCACTGAAGTTTTTCTTGGATTAAAACATGGTTTTGTACTTAGTCAAGTAACGCGTCTTAACCATCTCCAGCAAAGTGGGAAAACTGCACCATATAAGTGTGCAGGTTTTTCTTACTTAGTGACAGTAGCTAAATTATAACGTTTGTATTCATATTGTGTTAGTATATTTTATATACTTTCACAACTTAGTGGTTTCAGTTGCATACTTTGTACCACCTTCTGGTTCTCAAACTTGTGTGTAGTCTTTGAAATGATCTATTTGTTTGAAAACAGAACAATAAATAAATTCGTAATTGGACAAAGTGTTGAAATGCTACTTGATCTGGAGACCATACAGAACTGTTAGCTGCTCCTGTGATATCCTGCCATTGACCATAAAAATCGATTAAGAATTGAGTTAGTTTACTGACACAGAAAGACAGAAAAACCAAAACCACACGATATAAAAATGCACAAGTTTCCGATCAGTTAAAACGTGGCGGTATGTACAAAACCGCTACTGTTTTGGTTAATCTCTGTGACGTCGCCTTATGTGAATCATGTGGAGACAAAGTGCTAGAGCTCTGAGTGCAAACTACTATAATATGCATATTATTATGAAAGTGAACTGTGAGTAGCCTTTCAGAAATCATACTGTACTATGAATTGCTCAATTCTTACTACGAGCAACGTTAGTGAAAGAAACTGAATATTTCGGACTAATGTAATAAACTGCTTGAAAGTTACAAGAGCCACTAGTACGCATAATGAAAGAAAGCTTACATTTGTTTCAAGAATGAAGAGCTGTCCGGTTTGATTTCGATGACAGACTTTTTCCAAACGTGAAAAACTGATTCGAGATTAACTCTTAACGATTTTCATATACGACAGTTGTTCGAAGTGACTCCTACTGAAAAAAGTGAGCTATCGATAAAATAAAGACAAGATTCACCAGAATGCTTTGCTTACTTACCACCGGATAATAAAATCATTTAAAAAGTGTCCGTGAATTAAAACACTACAGAAAATGGCCACCAGAAAACCGACTATTGTGTAAACGTTATGCTTCTTAGGTAGCAGATATCTTGGTTACCCAACCTAATTCTGGTACTGAAGATCTGAATAGAGCAGACAAAAGACTGACATTACACGATTTATGCTCGAGCAGAGTTCGCTGCACCTCTACGGATGTTTACTGCAGACGAGTTAAAATGTACAAAATTCCAAACCACAAGACAATCACCAAGGATCAAAGTTCAAAACCAGTTCGGTTGCTACCGTAGCAACACCAACGTTACAAACAGTTCTTTTTGTACGCACAAAATGGGGGGACGGCGTCTGATTGCAACTGCCTTGGCATTGTAATTATTACCCCCATAAGACCAGACTTCGTGAGAAAGAACAGTCCATTTCAAAAAACGCTCCTACGAAGTACGAATTGTTTTGCCCGAAGTGTCTCTACTGCATAAACAGACTGCCAGAGGTTTGGAAATGGACTCCGTTTCTCTCCAAAACTAAACGGTACGGCAGTCTGGACGGACTAAATCCAGACTGCACACACATTGACCACGATGGTATATGAGTAGTCTTCATGTATTTTTCTGAGCCAGACTGAGGAACTAAGTTCAGAATCTATTCAGTTGTGGCTTTGTTTCGTAAACAACGTTGAATTAACATTGATTAAATGATGACTGGAAAATGTAAGCCACGCCATTCAAGTTTGATATTCTGCAAAATGTGAATGCACAGATATCGTAGAGTTCGTTTCAGAGCCTAAGTACCTCAGATAACTCAAGTGCAGCATGAATCAAAGACCTTTCTGCCTAAGAGTAGAAAGAAGTAAGCCTCTCCTGATGAGTATTTGAGTCACCTTGGACAGTAATTGACTGAAGAGCATTTACTAAACCATACTGTTAATCCTCACGTTGTCACTCCTACGTTTGTCCTGAGCACAGCTGAAACAGTGGTTGTATGGTCGCTCAGCTGTTCTGGAGTACCTGGGTTGGAATAATTTTTAAGTAACTGTTGTCTAGACTCGATCTGCATGTTATTAACCACAGTATAATTGAGCAGAAAACCGTAGACAGAACACGCCAGCCACCTTCATGTGCTGTAACTTACTGCGTTGAAAATACGCCAATATTCGGGAAAGAAGCAAAATTGACTTACACCTCGATCAATTTTTAATATGATGAATTTTGTAGATATTAAGAAATATACGACTTTTCTAACATTATCAGTAGCTTTGATAAAAACAGAGAATACACAAAATGGACGACATTAACTTTATCTAACAGTATAAGAAAGTGGTTCTAGAAATCTCTGCATTACTGTTAATAACCAAAATAAGCACAGTTAAACACAATCTTCTGTTGGTTTGGACTCCTGGATATGTAATTCATTATTGTTTTTAACTAGACGTTAATGCAGTATTGAGGAAGTTGTGTGCAATCATAAGGTTTACCAACTAACAGCCATTCAAACGTTTCAGCAGATTTCCCTAACTATTTACATAAATCTGTTAAATACTTCTCATGCAGTTCATAGTGTTAGTTTAACTGAGGAAAATTGTTTCGCATAGTTTACCGTACCCAGTCAAAAGGATTAAACTCACTTACTCATACCACTCGAAATAGAACCAATGATCAAGCACAGTTTCTGACAACAGTACTCTCGTTTACATTAAGTTTTATGAAGACTAACATTTTGGTGGTCACAAACTACTATTTTTGTATTCAAAGTTATCTGAACCGCGCCTTAAACTTTAAAACATTTATGGGCGTGTCAGGTCATTTATTATTGATCGCTTATCAAATTCTATTGCCAAACGTTGACTAGAAAATCAACTTGGTTTTAAACTGGTTATTTCCACTCAGAAGAACTGTTCGGTTAATTGGTCTTCAAATGAATCCACGACATGACTCTAACTAAATATAACCAGAATGATTTGATAAAAGCCTAGGTCAGTAAGAAGCTACTCATTAGCAGTTCGAAAACCACACCCAAACTCAACTACAAACGTAACCAGTACAATGATAGCCTCATTGACTTGATGAGGTCCAACTTCGGTATCCGTGGTGAGACGGTGTAGCGTGAATTCATTTGAATTCCGTACTAGTCAGTTCAAATCGCGATTGCTATCAAGTTGATTTATGTTCGCAACGAAAACTGTTATGCACAAACACAAAGTGGATACTTGGACGAGCAGAGTTGTTATCGTGAAACTGCGAATAATCCGTGACTTTGTCGCAGGAATTGTGTCAGGGCAAAATGTTACCAGGGGCTGAAAAATGTGTCTGTTTCATATTTTCTTGGTTAAGTTGGTTAAATCGGTCGTTTTCCGACAATACAGTAACGCAAACCGATAGACATAATCACAGTTTTCTACTCCGAGTAAACTTACGGTCTGCGTGAATAGTTGTATGCCTTTAACGTCATCGATACAAACTTCATTCCTTAAATGTTGCGCTTTCTTATCTGATGAACCGAAACCAATCAGTCGTTTGCGATTAGGTGGTAAATGAGCAAGCATCCACCACTCTTCAGGAAGGGTTTAAACGAGGTTTTTGCAAGCAGTTGATCCTAGTAACTACAAGCGAAGTGTCTGTGTATCAACAATTTCATTTTATAAGAAAAGGAAACTCAACAGCTAGAGAAAGCGGTTTGCGCACCCTTCGGAAATCTGAAGGACCACGACCTTATAGTCTACTGAATAAACTATAGAAGACCCAACAGTAAAATATCTGGGCTTCGGATGGATTCGAACAAACGACAAAAACAACATGCTCAAATGCGACAAGTGCTGTACCAGCTAAGTAACGCTGGCGAGTTTGGAACTATCACATTTGAATTCCCTTACCTACCGTATCAAAAGAAACTTACCAAGTAAACCATAGGATCTGCCATTCCGGCAGGCCCGCATTCAACGGAGGTCATAGTTTTAGATCGAATCTCTTCCAACATACCAAATTTGTCAAACTGCTTGTCAATAATGCACTTTCTGTGCTTACTGATGCCTAACCGTTTGTTCTCTTAATACGGTTATTCACCATGGTGGCTCAAAGGTAATTGATTTTCTGTTCAGAAACATTTGGTTTACACATCGCCGGACAGTCTACAGCACTCCAATGCTTGCTTTCCTCTGTATCAATGTCAGGACCAGTACACGTACCGTACGTCTGGACAGAATCTCCATGTTGTTGAAACGTTACCGCATAGTGCACAAAGATGACAAAAATGTACTAAGCTCATTTACACTATAGCAGGAAGCAAATAGATCTTTTTTGATTGTACTCCGAAAGCTTCAAATTTCTCTGCTAGTGAATAGTTTGGGCCACCCACTTCTACTGGAGTGTTTGAAATGACCATGCTACTCTGGACAAGCCTTCGTGGAATGTACAATCTTTTTATCAACATTTACTAATTTTTACCCGAATTCTGACTCTATTCTGCTCTGTATTTTCCAACGAATCACAAAGCCTTTTTGTTTATGGTCATTAGCACTAGTGTTCAGAGTCAAAACTGTATCGAAAGATAGACAAGTTGCGGTCATGTTGATTACTTAGACATAATAAGGTTTGACCGTTCACAGGACCAATCACAGATTAAATACGTGAACTGATCAGACCGATCTTAGTAAACTTTAGGAGCACTCGAAGTGAGTGTTCTTTCATATTCTTTATCTTTGTATTCCTGTTTAATCTGTGGAGTTATTTGGGGGGAGGGAAGCCTTATACGTTTATGCATATATACGTATATCCACAAGTACATACATACTGACACTCAGAGATATGTTGCATCATTGAAAGATTCCATTCTAGCTTGTAGCGATTAACTACTGGGATGAGTGGATCAAGACCACGTGGAATGGCATGGCTTCAAACCTTTGTCGCTCGAAATCGTTCCGGACGTCTCCATGCAGGCTCCGTACTATCTCACAGTTTGGACCTATAAGTGTTCATCATTTAACAAGCTATAGCCCTGACAACTACATACACCAGCTGCTGAGACTATTATAAGTGCAATCCAACCGAACATAAGCTCTTTGAATTTGGCTTATATATATGCACGAAAATCAAAGGGTGAGTGATCAGTAGCTCGAAACAGATCCCTCAAGTCAAATTAAGCTTTTACTCAAAGGTCTACGGTGCTATCAAGGCGATTGATGCTATAATGTGCAGTAGCCTACCTCAGTTGAGTACCTTCGCGTGGAACAGTACAGGCAAGTACAAAGGGGTAAGCCGGGTCCGGAAAAGCGATCAGGAATAGTAGTCAATGACAGCCATTACACAGAAGAGTGAACAAGGAGTTAATTGATGCAAAACCATGATAAGTGAATTGATCAGTGACCGAACTACCACATTTTGGACGATCGTTAGGTTGCCCTATTTGCCAATAACAGCCAGATAGGCTAAGAGAGATGAGGAAACTGAGAGCTGATGATATATGAGTAAACAAACTGACTAGATGTCCCACCCAACGAAGCCAACTGAGTATTGTCATGAATCCAACCCTGTCTGTGTCTGTTCGACGAAATACCTCAGTGTTCGGTACCATGTCTGATCACTGAATATCCGAGATGTGTCTTATGCGTTGCAGATTGAACCGGTTCGGAAGCTACCTATTTCGCGGCTACCGTGTGCGCATTTTACTGGTATATAACAGTCCAGATTGAACCACTGAGCAGTTTACGAGCAGATTTGTTTTATCTTCAGACGTGTTTTTAAAAACGTCCGAAAGCAACGCTGGCTTTCGCCAAACGAGCTCTTAAGCAGTACCACATAATCTCAACGGACTAGACGCAAATGGACATGGTTCTCACTCCCGCGTGGTGTCACAAGTGACTGTACGGCGCATCCTACTGACAAAACAGAAACAAAACAGACAGACGACAGACATGACACGATTTATGCTCAGGTAGACCTCGCTGCATCTCAGCTTGTGTTTACAGCAGAAAAGTTAAATGTACAGAAATCTAAACCAAAAGACAATCACATAAAGGCCAAATGTTGCATTCTTCTTGCCAAGCCAAATGCTGCAGAAATAAAAACAGTGTGAGGATTTTTACGGGCAGCTGTCTGAAACATGGCCAGTTTAACAACATGGTGGAAATCAGTTTCAAACAAAACTAACCAACACTGAGCACCAGTTTAAAATTTCTTCGCGGAGAAAATCTACCCGATTTAGAGTTTATCCAAACCCCAACATGATAGAAGATTCAACAAAGGACAAATCCAAACGTCGTCTTAAGATACCATATCAGAATTGTACGAACAGCCTCAATGTCACACCATCCGTTATTCGTCAAGTTCTTCCTTCTGTATTGTACAAATCAGTTTACAGTTTGTCACCTTGTATGAGCCATTAAGACCAGCCAGTGATAAACCGATTTCTCTAATACTGATATATATCTACAAATGCCGGTTCTTATCTCATGAATGACAATTGCTTATTGGAACCAGTCCGAGTTTTTCTCCTTGTTACTTGTTTGGGAAGTTTCAACTGAAGCACGATTTTGAGGGTTAATTGAAGTCCCTAATTCCGAGTACTAGGTTGTCCCAGTCGTCAAAGCTGAACCCTGACAATGTAGCATATCAACCCTCTCAAACGTTTATGTTACAAAAAATCAGGTTTCTCCTCAGCCTGACAAGGTTTCTGGAGTAGTAGTAGCGGACCGTGTGGACTACACTAACAAAATGGTTTCAGTCCACAGTGATGGCTTACTGTTTGTGATAGATGGGAAAACTGATAATTCAGCAGGACTAAAAGAATGGATTAGTAACGAATTACGGTTGCCACTTGAAGGTAACTTTATAGACTCCATCAATTTAAAAAACGTCAAATCGTGTAGAAGTCAAATTCCCCAGATGTACGAACTTCCTGTTGTGTACAATTCTGGAATTCCGTTAAGACTACTATTGCCTATGTCCATCTTTCCACAGCATAAACTGAACAAATGGTTAACGAACTTATTGAAACCGGCACGAGACTCTGTGATAAAGTATTGCCTGAAGGACAGTTTCCAGTTAGCTGTTCCGTTAGAAAATCCCGACATGTATAACAAACATATGGCCTCATTGGACACAGAATCGTTGTTCACAAACGAGGCGTCAAAAAAACCTTCATTTTTCCCAACTCTTCTTTATAAACTCAAATTAACTGAAGATTGCCATCACAGAAAGTGAAATAAGAGGCCTACTTTTGCTACGTACACCTAAGGCAAAGCTTGTTGTCAGAGGGATGGCTTCGCGATAGGCTGTACAGTTGATCCCGCTCTAGCTGATAACCTTGTACCCAAAATAGAAAATCAGATGGCAGGTAAACCGGAGAGCTTGCTCTTCTAAAGAAGATACGTTGAGCATATATATTTTTCGTCATCATCACAGACAGAAATACACCCTTGGTTCTCACTGATGCTTAATTTTCACACAACCACGAAGTAAACAGCAAAACCTATAAAGGAAGACGAAAAAAGAGGAGAGAGAAAGGGACTTAATTATTAAAAATAGCTACATTTATGTCCAAACATTCAACATCAAGGTGCCTACACCATGCAAACAAACAACCCAACTGTAAGTGAATGTGAGGCGTCATCTGCAAGACAGCTTCCTTACGGCTTTCACTACCCCGTGTCGTTAAGTGCACTCACTTCACAGACAGCTCGACCAAACAACAACATCATTCACGCCACTGAGCACGATTAACCGCCATTTCACCTAACGTCTCAAGCCACTGACCCTGTGAGTCGCGACGGCTCCAGCCCGGGAGACGAACCCGATCTACAGTAGCCAACCCCTTCGTAAACTATTTCATTCCTCTACGCCAGGTCATCATCTGTCCACCTCGTACCTTGCGCCAATCGACCGCAGCGTCAGCTTACAGTGCTCGGTGTAGCAAACGACTAGCTGGCCTCTTTAGTACACGACCTAACCATCTAAGTCTGTGCAAATGTAGTGAATGAACAAAAGAATTCGTTTGATAATCAATGCCAAACACCCTCCTCCTAACCTCCACGTTGCTTAATCGCTGGTGCCATCCGACACGAGCGATTGAACGCAGACGTCGGTGGCCAAATACATGAAGATGGTTCACGTACTTTACTCTGAGCGGCCAAGTTTCACAGTCGTAAACTAATACAACACTTACTGTCGCATTATACACGCGACCCTTAAGCTTCAGAGAGACACCTTTCTGTCGCCAAAGTTGCCCCAGATCAGCGAACACCGCCCTAGTCTTAAAGATACACCCTTCTATTCCATTCCCTACACCTCCGTTTCCATGGACGTATAAATCGATCAACAACCTTCAATGACTTCATTGTCTGCTTAACCACAGCAATCTTGCAGAAGGACTTTGCACTGTGAGGCTGCAAAGCGCATTCTGAAGCATTTATCAGAACGCGAAATACCGTCTAGCATTGTTTGTGCTGCTTGGAAAGCGTTAAACAGGAACACATTATCGTCAGTATAATGAAGATAAATCAGTCTTTCTTCAAGCGGGATGCCCACGCCGGCATCATTTGAGTGCCACAGACAGTCCCCCGTTGTTTCGTCTATGAAAAAATTGGGGGGGAAATGGTGAAAGAGGACATCCTTGACGTACGCTGCTGTTGGTGCTCGAACTGTCAGATAGTTCAGCTGTAGTATGAGAATAAAGCACCGACAGTATGTTCACATATTTCGTCGGTACACCTCTGCATTTAGGCGACTCCAAAAGAGTAGATCGATTCACAAAATAGAATGCACCTTTATAGTCGAGAAATACAGCGACTGTCGGCCGGCGGTATACAGGACGCTGCTGCAGAATTTGGTGAAGAGTAAAGACTTATCAATAAATCCCCGTCCAGGGAGAAACCCTGCCTGTTCTTCCCTAATATTTTCTTCGCGAGTTGCTGTGAGCCGACGAAGTACAATGGATGCCAGAATTCTAGTAATGACTGGGGTCAAATTAGCTCCCCTATTGTTTTCCAAAGAACTCCTGATACCTTACTTGAATATGGGAACTAGTACCGAGTGACTCCAGCATGAAGGGATGGTCATCGTCATCCAAACAAGTTAAAACAGCTGGCACAAAGCCACTATTAACGCCACTCCACATTTTTTGAAAAGTGCCGGCATGAAGTCTTCTGGGCCAGCAGCCTTATTATGTTTGAGAGCCGAAATGCCAATGGGAAACCCAATTCCAGTGGGTGGTTGCAAATCTAATGACCAGGGTAAGTTCGTGGTGGTAACACAGTAGAATCAGAAGGCCAGCTAAATTGACCCTAAAAGTGTTCCACCCACCGTTGTAACTTTCTGCACATATTATGAATGAGTGTGCCATCTGCCTCGCTGATAGCTTCACTGACAGACGGTCGCCTGCAACCAGTAGCACGGCTATGCTCGAAGAGTTTGCCGGTGTTCTCTGAAGCCAAAGCGATCTCTATTTCCTCAACTTTCTCCATCAACTAAACCTCACGATCAGTGATTAGGCTACGTTCCAGTTTCCTACGGATATCTCTTCTAGACCTTTTATACGAACTGCTAGAAGGAATGTTCCGTCCAGCTTCTAACAACTCCAAGGAATTCTCCAAGACCCAGTGTTTGTCTAACTCACGAAACACGGTGCCGTATGTTACAATACTTGCTTTATGAACGGCCTGTGAGAATAGAGTCCAGCGGTTAGTAGGATCTTCGGGGTGAGAACTGCTAAATCTGCTTTCTAGGCTAGTTTGGTATTCATGCTTTACTGATGGTAAAGCCAGTTTCTCAAAAGCCGGCCGTTGTTATCAGTGACATTGTTGTTCAGCAAAAGTAAGAACAAAGCGAAAACGTATCAACTTGTGGTGTGAATGTAAATATGTGCTTCAATAAGAACGACAGTCCTGAATCAAACCACGCCATCTATAACTAACGGCTATGTGTTTTATCTGAGACCAGGCCTGATTCGGAGAAAGAGGGCGCCAAGTATAACAATGACGCTTACGATGCCTAAAACCATTGCTGGTTAAAAATAGTTTATGCTCAGCACACAGCTGCAACAATCGCCCGCTATTAACTGGTCGGTATGATGCTATCCCAAACCTGCCACCTAAACGAGACTCGGCTTCACCAAGGCGGCCGACCTGAGCATCCATATATCCGGCCAGAACGTTCATATCAGAACCATGTGTAGACCGAAGGAGAACGGTCATGTCCGAATAAAAGGCGTCCTTGATGCCGGCGTTACCACAGTCAGTCAGAGCTTAAACAGATACAATGGAAAGATTTCTGAACGTTTTGCCTCTAGGGTTGGCTTTAACAGAACCTGCTAAGTGGACGGTGCAAACTCTGTTGTTAACAAGAATCCAATCTACTAGTGAAGCTGCGACCGTCTAGCTGAAGACTATACCTACTCCAGCTTTACCGGTAGCGGCGGCCGTAAAGTCACGTGAAATGTATAACTAGTATCGGATAAACAGTGCGGGTACTGTTAGTTTCATACGCCGACTACTGTCTCCGAAATTTAGCAGGCCTCGGTATTTAACGAGTCTAACGTTCGTGCGAGAGCGGCCTGTTGACCTGTCTGTTCTAGAGTGCGAAGTTTGAAGGCACCTGCATAGTAATTCGCAGTCTAGGACTAAGCAGAGGACGATGGAGGCCTGAGGTTCAATGGTAAAAGATGGGACTTACCGGCACAGTGTTACTATAATTAGCTCTATTTGTTGTGGGACCTGCAGAGTAATCTGAAGAAATGGGAGTAGGGAGGGTGCTGAGAACTAAATTTGATAGGATAATGAGGGAGGGGTCAGTGGTAGCATGTTTTCGCCTATCCACCCTGCCGTATGTAACAGATAGGGTGACCCGGTTTATACTGCGAGACGGCCGATACAGTATGGAATTAACAGTGTTGCCAGTATTCATGGTTGTCACAGACGATAGTCATTGATGATCGGATGCAGACAACAGATTTGCTAGGCCGAATGAACTGCTTACATTCAAACATTCGTTACAGTTTAGTATGTAAAACTAATGGCCAATGGATGGATCCGTTCAGCATGCTATATATTGGAAGAATACGTGGACCGGTCAGTACCTACACCTTGACAGCTTTGTTCCAGAAGCATACAAAAGAGGATTGGTACGAACGCTATTTTACCGGGCCAGACGGCTTTTTACTAGCGACACCCTGGATGTTGAACTCCTTCAAACAGAGTAGACTTTATTAGGCAACTGTTAGCTGGGAGGATTTTAAAAAAACCGAATCAACCCGAATAATGTGCAAGTTCATTAGCGACCCACAGTTCCCAAAAAGACTGGTTTTACAACTGCGATTCAAGAGAGACAATGTGTGTCGAATAGTTCAACAACACTGAAGGTCAGCTGTTGTCCGCACTTTCTTTGCCACGAAACCAGTGATCGTACATCTGACGGTTCGAATCCTCACAACCCCGGTTAAGCAATCCAGGTCTCAGTTAACCAAATCAAATGTAACCTGTGAATGTCAATGTAGATGGCAGAGCTGAGCGCCAGGTTGCAACCAGGACGGCCGAACGCTTACCAAAACGGGTTCGGCGAACGGTTACGCAATCAAGCAAGCTGGCAGCAAACACCCGGAAGGAGTCAACGTTATCGATCGCCAAGTGTCACTTGATGACGCAACATGTGATTGATTCGTCAAAGTCATTTTGTGTTTAGTTCACGACTGGAAACAACTGTTTGCTACGATATGTCGCGGTCTCTGCAGTCAGACACCATCAACGTATTTTGTGTATACCATAGTAACTGTTTGTGACGTAGGTGCTACCTTGGTAGCAGCCGAACTGATTTTAAACTTCAAACTTTAGGTGACTGTTTTGTGGTTTGAAATTCTGTGTTTGAGTCGTTTATGGTAGAAACTAGTAGAGATGCGGCGAAATCTGTTCGAGTATAAATCGTGTCGTCAGTCTTTTGTTTACTCCATTCGAATTTGTCACGAGAAATGACTGTTTCAAAATAAGAACACACCGAGGTTTTTCGAATGTGAACCAAT
>JTDE01000195.1:6579-30188 GCA_014338405.1 Paragonimus skrjabini miyazakii | reverse complement strand
AAAAGCCTCGCTCAATATTTGATTTCATTCAACAAAATGAATGAACTTTATGCGGTTTTTATTCTAACTATATTAAGTTGTTACAAGTTTCTATAGAAAACAATAGCTGTGTTTGTTGTATCGCCCTTCAGGAAACACAAAATGCCTCCGAGTAATATTTTACTAATATTATGATTTTACAAGACCCGTCTTTATGGTGCGTAGGTGAATTGCTTCCATTGTTTTGGGAGTTTTTTCGGATGTTAATTAAAACTGTCATATTTCTGATGCCACATTCGAACCAAAAGACAAAATCGCTGTGTAATATCGACCACGTATTTGCTACATAGTGTCAAGTCATTTTGGAGTGCATGGACTATGTTTGTGAATCATACCGATGATCGATATGGCGTAGCGAGGGGTTGGTCGTTGGGTCTAAAACAGTGACGGCTCTATAACACTGTCCATCTAGGGTTGCCTCACTGATTAACGCTGTGAAAATGGAGCGCGGCGGGTGCTGTTTGTTACGCTCAGCAGCCTAGTTTTGTGTCAATTCCCGAGTGGGCTAGTACTTAGCACGGTTTGTCATGCGTCTAATTTCGTCCAAATTCGTCACAACTAACTGGCTCGGTGAACGTAGAATAAAACCAGAGGTTGTCTCATGAAAACGCAGACCAAAATTCAAAATGAGGCACTTGAAAGCAATGCTGATGAACTCTAGCAAGAAAAAATCAATTCTGCCGGTTCTTTCGAAAGGGATTGATTGAAAGTCCATATGAAATATAAATTAAATTTGTCACTTTTAGCTTATCATAACCCAAAACTCGAGTACATTTGGGCAATTAACAAGTGTTTCGTTGAGTATTTGAAAGATAACTCTGCTTGGATAACTTATGTCTTCGCTATTTTCTTTTCTTCTCTCTTCACCCTAATAATACTCGAATAATCCATTACGCAATTCATTAGATATAGCTGTGTTCCTGTCCCGCTGTTTTGCAAAGGTTCTATCTGGGCATTATGAATAGTGGGCTGGAAAGGTTGCCATGAACCACCTAACAAATGTACAGCAATACATTCTACTATTGATGCACAGTTCCTCTCCATTTGCGGACACTTTCATCAGACAGAAGGTAAATCATAATCTCAGATACGTTTCCTTTGAAACACCTCTAGAGCAGACGCCCTGCAAATTAGGCGTTATACATACTCCGCTCAGGGTAACCAAACTGTGCATAGTTCGTCCTGACCTCATCCTTCCGTCGAGCTGGTCCTTACAACATTGAAGTACACATTAAGTACAGTGAGTGAATAGGGTAGAAATGTAGTGACCACAGTGCGAAACCAGCACTTGTCTTATGCGTTTTCCCATAACGGCACATTTCACTATCCGGGGTTGGATGCTCTTGACGGGGTCCCATACATTCGAAATCGATCAGTGCTGTAACGACTTGTTCAGTGTGTTTGTGCGTGGGTATGCACCTTTCTGATTGCTCGCGGTTTCGAAAACAATGAATTCAAGGTCGCGGGTAAAACCAAGTCGTTAGGACAGTGCAGGCTTGGCGTATTCGTCGTCCGCAAGTCAGGTCAGTTAGTCGCTTAAACGAATCGATATGCCTCTAGGGAACAAACCGAAGCACAATCACATTGTATTCCGCACCGTGTAATAATGATTCTCAGACCGACTTAACCACCACGGGATTCAACACCGACTCATTATTTTTGGTTTTTAAAAGGAAGAACTGTATAATGGAAGTAGAATACACAAATCACTGAGTGCCCCTTACAGCATGGCAACCTCTGATGTCCAACAGAAAGGTTGTGTAGTTTTGGAAAACGACCTCAACAATGAAACTTGTGAACTTTAGATGAGGAAGTCCATATCATTCTAAATACTCGGAGAACGGATAGTCTTCATAAAATCCGATGGACCAGTAAACAATGTTGCAAACGTTCGCCTTTTAGTTTCTTCTTGACCAGCTGGAGTACCCAGCAGATAGGATAGTAGCTCTCATATTTTGAAAAACAGTTCCAGTAGCGTAAGTCGGAGACAGCAGTAGAACCAATCTTCTCTCTTGTCAGAGTTTACCGGCCGTGTTTATCCTTGTCCGCAACTACAGTATAACTTACGTCCAAGTACTTGTTGGACTAACGTATTGACAAATTCGTCACTAATTTCCCCAAGGTTAGCTTGTTCGAATCCTCCCCCCTTAATTTTCTACAGTTTATGAATGGTGTTCAAAATACCCAGCTGTTTCTCTGAAGGACATAGTAACTACCGTGAAAATTCCAAACGACAAACCTAATTATCAGGGCTTTTCAATTTGGTTGAAATCATTCAATTCCTTCTGCCCACTGAGCGGTGTTTTGATTACTGATGTGTAAACGTGGATTCTCAAACATGATATAGGAACTAAATATGATTAATTTTTAGAGGTGTTTATTTGTATGGTAAAAAGATAAAGCTTCATTGCGAGACGACAGAACTGCCCCACAGTGGGAATCTATAATAGAACTGTGCTACAGAACCGTACGCAGTGGTAGCACATAGTGAAACCTTATGACTGAACAGCATGGTAAAATCGTAAAACACTGTATGGCAAGAATAACGAGTAGAGCCGCACGATAGGACTGGGCGGTGGAACTGTGTTGACAACACTGGTATCAATATTCAAGCGTAAAACAGACGACGGTTGAGTTATCATTTAAGCAGTGACCAAATGGCCCAACCCGAACGGGAACATACACAGGTAGGATAAAAGTCGTATTGGCATACCATGGACACGCGAATAGGGGCAGGCACAGATGCTAAGTGTTGCTTGTTCTGGTCTGCGCGCACAAGCATGGCAGCAGGCAACACGCACATCTGTTATGTTCTTATGGCGTCCCAAAAATGTAGGAGTTTGCCTGTTATCATCACAACAGGTGATGCATTGGAATACTCAGTTGGAAATGATGTTGGCAGAAAAGGAGGTTCCAGTAATGCGTTCACAATAAATCTCAGGATAATCTCAAGTTAAACAATGAGCGTATTTGATCGCCTAAACGCTTTGATATGACACAACGTTGTTGACTAACTCCAGCCGATCAGCTTGCGATTGGGACTACAGAGGCAAATCGAAATCTCCGATCACAAAATACCTGCTGGGCGATGTTTCTGGTTACTGACCAGTAGTCGGATATTGGTCAATTTTAAGTTGAATGTCACTCATATTTGATCGCAGATTTCGCATTCGCATAGATTTTCCAACCAACCGTTTTAGAAGAATTATCAGACTCGAGTTTCGACCTTGTTGCAGACCAACAGCTGTATATATGCTAGGTGAATATCTACTCGATCTAGCGTTTATCCAAACCCCAACATGATAGAAGATTCAACAAAGGACAAATCCAAACGTCGTCTTAAGATATAACATCAGAATTGGACGGACAGCCTCAATGTCACACCATCCGTTATTCGTCCAGTTCTTCCTTCTGTATTGCACAAATCAGTTTACAGTTTGTCACCTTGTATGAGCCATTGAGACCAGCCAGTGACAAACCGATTTCTCTAATACTGATATATATCTACAAATGCCGGTTCTTATCTCATGAATGACAATTACTTATTGGAACCAGTCCGAGTTTTTCTTTTTGTTACTTGTTTGGGAAGTTTCAACTGAAGCACGATTTTGAGGGTTAATTGAAGTCCCTAATTCCGAGTACTACGGTATCTCTGCTGCGGCCAGAATTTGATTTCTGGCCGCACTTTCACGAAGCAACCGTGTTGACCTCCACATCATTGACTACACATTAAGCACGATCAACCTGTAATGTTTGAAAGCTCATTCATACTCACTTGTGATTAACGCTAGCCTTAATAGGTGACTGAGTTACTACCTACCCTCGCAATTCGGACTTCTTATTCGGGTCGAGATCTCCGACTTTAGTAAACTTGCCAAGCAAAGTTTTAATTGCTTATTTGTATCAGAGGTTTGATTAACCTAAAACTGAGCACCAACCAAATTTGAATGAAGCTTTCCTATTTAAATGGACCGTATCTGGCGAAGATATGCGCTACTGATGAGGTCTGACAAAAATGTGAATGCTGAAAGCAATTCAATGTGTTGTTCATCTTGGAATTGTACAAATCTCTTACTAAGCAGAAATCTATTATCTATATCGAACTGGGCATGTCGTCGTTATCCATCACTTGTACATGCCCTTTCTGTTACTGGATAAAATTTCACATCCTTTTCAAAGTCCCGGATTGGTGACTGTAGAATATTTTCAAATTAATGTAAAAAATCTGAAACTTCTGGTTCCTCCTTAACCACTTCATCGAAACAGAAAAAAGATGTGTTGCAATGTGTTGGGACTTTGTTTATTCTTATCAGTGCCAAACGTAATGCATGCAAGTTATAAAATTTAAACAAATAAGGACAATCAAGGACTAGACACGCTTACAAACACATCACATTTTGTTACTCAAAATATAATCACACAAGTAGTCTATCGTTCCCTTCAGCGGAACATTTGTAAATAAGGATGATACGGGACAATTGACTCTCCAACTTTCGAACGTATTCGACCCATTGGAACCACAATTCCTAGGCTTTACGGATTGCCAAAAGTTCACAAAGTGGGTATACCTCTTCGACATATTTTAGACATGTGCAACTCACCATACCACTCGCTGGCTAAATGGCTATCGCATCTCCTTGAACCTGTCAGGCAGAAGTTATCAAAGCATAGCCTACGAGACTCCTTTGAATTCATCAACACAATCAGCGGATTAAACCTAACCGGACAGCAAATGCTTTCTCTGGACGTATCATCTTTATTTACAAATGTTCCACTGAAGGAGACGATAGACTACTTGTGTGATTATATTGTGATTAACAACATCACATATTACTTAATCAAGGCCATGGTTGTGTCAGTCGCTATACTGCATACAAACAAATAGAGGGAATTGTTATGGGTAGACCGTTAGGCCCAAAATTAGTGGACATCTTCTCAAGAATGGTTGTTCCGCAAGTCCCAGATCATACAACAAAATCGTCATTGTACAAACGATACGTTGATGATATTCTAATTAGTACTGGTGTTGCTTATTTCCATCTGTTTCTATACTGTTTCTATACTTCCCTAACCTACCTTTATTTCAGAAAGTTGGATCAATCAACGGTTTATCTTTTTTGGATGTATTTATTAGTAGACTTTCAGAGGGCACGTTATAGCGTTCAGTTCATAACAGAACAAAATGGGGTGATCAATATCTTCAGTTTTCCAGCTTCGTTCCCACTGCATACAAACGCGGTCTGGTTAAAACACTGTTTCACGGAGCCAGGCATATTTGTGCCCGTGACGCACCGCAGTCGGATGATGATAAACACATTACTATCACATAGGTAAAATGAGAACTTCTTTGAGACAATAAGCCGAATAAGATCACTGAACCTACAGTGACGGCATAAAGATGGGATATGCTTTTGATGTTGTCATTCAAAGGTGTTCAACTATCCAGCCATATAAAGCACAAACTAAAGTCTTCACTAGTTCGCACGTATGTGGCTGCACAGTTGCGTTCAGTTCAAATCACTATAGGACCTGTTCTTCAAAGTTATAATCATAGTTCGTTAAACCCTTCTGTCTCCCATGTCGTGTGCCGGTTTACTTGCTGGTGCCGTGACGTTTACATGTGCAGGACAAATAGATAGCTGTCACAGCGATTGGCTGAAGGTACCCGAAATGGTTGAGACAACTGATGACACACCAACCTCAAGTTGGTGAACTGGGAACATGAAATCCAATGTCATCGATCGCTACATGTTTCATGCTAACAGGTCATTAATTTGACTGGCGTGGCTTCGTAGGTCAGCTCGTACAGCATATGCCGCGTCTGAACACGGTGTTTCTGTCGCTGGCTCGTATCCAACGGGAGTCTGGATTTTTCATAACTGAGTCTCTTCTAACTCGTCAAATCACTGACCCAGTAAACTCACTCGAGGTCGTTTTGCTTAATCGGAACCCGACATTACTGGCCTTGTACTAAGTGATGCTTATCAGAACTTTTCATCCTACATTATGTGCACAACAGTGAATGAGGCAATCTACTGGGTTACCATGGTTCTGATTACGTAATACATTAGTGTTTGTAGAGGTGTCTGGTTACTGCTTGTCTTTATTTGCACGTTTGCGACGGATAAGAGTAAACCAAAGGTTAATATGTCGCAACAAACATATTCTTTCTGGTTCGGCGTATTGTCAAAATAACAAATTACTTGTCTACGCATAGCTGTCGATACATCTGGTTCATCAACGGTTTACCCACTTAAGTAAGTTCTTTCTCCCCGTTTGTGAATTAGTGAGCAGATGGACATTTAGGAGGAAGAAATATCCAAAGCTGAGTAAACAGGTAGATCTTCTATCGTTCTTGGCACCCATCAGACAGTTCAGGTTGCATAGCTGCTGTCAGAAGAATTGTGCTAGCGATGACTAAAAGACAATACTTTAGAATTAGCAACACATGTACTATGCACAACCCACTCTTGCTTATGCATTTAAAGCTCAAACTAATCCAATGTCTTTCAAATTTCATATAGACTGAACACTCACCCACAACTGATCGCAGCTGTCGCATTCCCATAGACTTTCCAGTCGGCCCCTTTCGAAAAGAAGTACTAGACTCGAGTTTCGCTCTCATTAGAGCTCGTCAGTAGTGCATATCATCGCTACTGCCGGGACTTGAACCACGGAAACGCTGTTCATGAGGCAACCGTGGTTACCATTGTGTCATTGACCTCACATTAGGCACGGCCGAATTATCATATGTGAACACTCAACCACTTTCGCTTGTGAGCAATGATCAGGTTGCCCGATCGCCTCGAGAGGAGACACAGTAACTGTCTTGTTAACTCCAATCGATGACCCCTCGACTAGGACTTCTCTCCAAGTTGAAATCATAGAAATCATTGACATGTTGAACGGTATTTGATTACTGATCATCGGCGAACGATCGACACATTACGTCTACCGTGAACTTTGTGTTACATGCAATTCGTAGTGATTACTTTAAAAATGGTGCAAAGTTCTGTTTGTATTCCAACATCGGAACTTGAATTTGACATCATTTTTTATGGACCCACGACTTATGTTAAATAATTTTCACCTGCTCGATCTATTTTGTCGTTACATAAACAATTGATGAAGAACTCAGATTTGATGACGTGTGAGCGTTACATCAGCTCGAAACTTAAGGGTTACGAGGTTTGCTTAATTCGACTGTTTCTACCATGAAAACTGAACGCTGCTGGTGGTGATATTCTGATCCCACTTAGTTCGATGTCAGTTCCACAGTTATCACTGATTACTAGGAAGAGAGCTCAACTCATGATAAGCACTGACATACCCGTTACTGGTTAACTCGAAGAGAATAAACCTCAAGTCTGCAGTGCTCTCTTCTTAAACATGGCTTGTTAAGATCGCATCTGATTGTGAAAACTACGATGAACCTAAAACAGTCGGAATCGACAGTCGTGCAATTTTCAAGTGAATTTAGGAAAACTGAAATTCAATCAATCCATACTTACCGTAATTGAATAGTAACGTGACCTAGGTATACAGCAGTATCCTCTCCGATCAGCCTATTTCATTGTATAACAAGTCACTTTAGCAAATAGCTAGTTTAATGGCCTTTTTAGGTTGCCTCGTAACTGTTTGAAAACAATATAATACTAGGGTATGGTTTAGTACCAGCGACAATTTCATCACATGTAAATATTGGCAACATCGTAATGGAATGAAATGATCTTCCAAAATATAGCTCGATATCTTTGTGCACATAACCCTTCGCATTTTTATCTGTTGGAAAACGCAATACGGAAAAGGAAGTGAATATCTTCATACCGTGCTGCTCTGTAAAGAGAATGGTGATTTAACAAACGTTGGTGTATACAGAATGACAATGACTCTCAATGAGAGTGAACGTTGTTATCCTTTTGGTTCACAGTTCAACCACGTCAATTTGCCGTAATTTTATGGGCAAATTATCTGTGACCGTAATCAAAAGAACTTTAGGAAAACTACGGGACAGTTCAGAATAGGGTACGACTACCCGGGACAGTACGTGTTAAGACCAAGTCTGAATCAAGAAAATATCCGAAGTTGGAATAAAATGATTTGGGCAGAAAAGTAGACCTCAGATAATATAATAACTGCTTAAAATTTTACACGACACCATCGAGTGCATGCCTGTAAGTTGTACAACATAAAAGATGGCGTAACACGTGCATTGTGACAACAAAATCGTTGCAAAAGCGACAGAGTTAAATCGGTCAAGCTTCAGGACTTATTCTTCCTCATCGTCCACTTCAGCTTCATACTCCCCCTCGTCTGCTTTGGCATCCTGATATTGTTGATACTCGCTGACTAGATCATTCATGTTAGATTCAGCCTCAGTGAATTCCATCTCATCCATACCCTCTCCAGTGTACCAATGTAAAAATGCCTTTCGTCTGAACATGGCACTAAACTGTTCCGAAATGCGTTTGAACAATTCTTGAATAGCCGTGCTATTGCCAATAAATGTGACGGACATTTTCAGACCTCGTGGTGGAATATCGCATACGGCTGTCTTCACATTGTTAGGAATCCATTCAACAAAATAACTGGAGTTCTTGTTTTGAACGTTCAGCATCTGCTCGTCCACCTCTTTCATGGACATTCGACCACGGAACATTGCAGCAACTGTCAGGTAACGTCCACGACGTGGATCACATGCAGCCATCATGTTCTTGGCGTCAAACATTTGTTGAGTCAACTCTGGCACTGTGAGTGCTCGGTATTGTTGACTACCGCGACTCGTCAAGGGAGCAAATCCGGGCATGAAAAAGTGTAGTCGCGGGAACGGAACCATATTCACTGCTAGTTTTCGTAGATCCGCATTCAGCTGTCCAGGGAATCGCAGACACGTGGTTACTCCGGACATGGTCGCACTGACCAAGTGATTGAGATCTCCATAGGTCGGATTTGTTAGTTTCAATGTACGGAAACAAATATCATACAAAGCTTCGTTGTCAATACAGAATGTTTCATCCGTATTTTCGACTAGTTGATGCACGGACAATGTGGCATTGTACGGTTCGACAACCGTATCGGAAACCTAAAATAGGTGAATAAAAGCAAAAAACGATAAATTGATTTAAGTAAACTCAATCGTTGATTGTTTCTATTGTTGTTGTCATCCGCATGGCCTATATATTCTAATGTTTTGCGTTCGTGACTGAAGAGAGTAAATGAAATGTTAGCATCTCGCGACGTATATCTTCCACTGTTACTGATGGACTGGATCAAGGGAATTCAGAGTTTTAAATCAGGAAATAAGAAACTGATCATTTTTTCTTTTACCATACTGTTCTAATCATTAGAGTTTTGTTTTTTGAAACATGAAGTGACTGAAAGAAATTAGGGATAAAAGAACGATTGGAATCAGACGAACGGAACAAGCAAGTTTACCTCTAGCACTCAACCTGTTCCCCGTATTATAAGGACGATGAACTGAGTGAGAATATCCTACGCTTCGAATCTAACATTAGGTATTAGTCACCTGATTCGTTTTCTTTTTGTACCCTGTCACGTGTTGTCACATCACATCCGTGAACAAAAACACTCGGCTTGTTTTACAGCACTCAGCCAATACAAACGCAACGAGCAAACTGCCTGCAGATCGTACTGACATGACCCAAATCTACTTCACTTCAGTAGACATGTGCTAGCTGGGTAACCCCGCACTCAAATGAGATAAAAACAATTCATCAAGGCAGAAAGGAGACATATGTTGCAGTATGTTAACATCTCATTTACTTTCATCAGTCGCAAACTTAAAACATAACAGTTATATACATCATACAAATAAGGACAGACAGGGATTAGACACGCATACAAGCACAACAAGTATTATGTAATCACGACCATGGCAACCCGATAGGTTGTATCAACCACTTCGTGCACACGTCAGCTGGTAAGTTCGGATGAGCATCGCTTCGCAGAAAGCTAACAACTTCAGGTGAGGATTGCGCAACAATATCTTAAATGAGTTTAATGGGTCAACTTGGTGACCTGTTGTCATGAGGTGTTTAACAATGGGTGAGGTTGGATTTCCAGCCGTCAGTGCACCAAGTTAAGGCTGGTGCGTCATCTGATGTTTCAACTATTTTGAGATGTGTTCGGCGACAATTCGCTGTTGTTTGTGTTGAATAGTTTTTCGAATTGCCTGAGAAAAGAAAATCTCAACACTGACAACCTCCACAGCCCAAGCTACAGGTTTTCTAATTAATCGTCAAACTAATTTGTCGTTCCTATAGGCGTGTCCAAGGCCACCATACTCACAGTCCTTATTGAGTGTCAGTCTTTTGCTCAGTCATTGTATCACACTCGCTCGCATCCACGACTTTTCTTCGTTCAGCAACTTCGAACAACGATATTCGACGAAACGATCAAGGAAGACCACCTCAACCTTTCCATTTTTACCAAATAGTAGACTGTACATCCCTTTGTGTTGTAGCATTCAAATTAGCTAATAAATCCGTCCTGAGGTTGAACCTTAAGTTGATCATTCAGTTTGCTGTGTACTTGCTAATCATCAACTCTTCCACTGTTTATCGGCCAGCATACCGAGTTCAACAGAAATCGAATGAATGAATGGCGATCATGTGTAGAGACGGGAGAGGAATGTTGATCGTATGAAGCGCTAGTATTAGTCAAGGGTCACATGAACGATATCGACCAAGACTAGCACAGCAACACTAAGTTGTTTTATCCAATCTGAGTGAGTGACCAATCGGCTGGAGCATGCTCGTAGAAGTAAAGTAGATCTGGGTAAGAGCAAAATACTCCACAACATTCCACCAATTCGGTCCATGCTTGTTAGGTGTTACAAGCCAGTCTAATTTTTGTCGAAGATTATATACCCATACAGGACAGCGTGGCCTATGGGCAATACATGCAGTCTGATCGGTTTTTTAATCTAACAAGTTCATTTCTGTATGAATATATGAAAATGGGAACCAATATTACTTTGGTAGAAGACAAAATCAAACAGTAAATACAACACTTGCTAAACTGACACGAAATAATTACGCCCTCATTTCGTAATGTCATGTCGTGAGTCAAAGTGTACACGGGCTATGCTGATAATCTGACAGTCTGTTCGCTTTATAGACTATCCTTGTGACAACGTCCCATGTGTTCCCGATGGTGTTCATAGTAGGACTACATGTGGGCCAAACCAAAACAGAATTTCGTGGTAAAAATACAACCACTTAATTGATTTGAGTAAATCTTATTGTCGGAAGATGAAGTTTCCAATGTTTATTTTCTACTGAAAGACAACAGATGGTGTTAGCTTAAGATACTAACTCCTGTTTACCATCCAGCATGTTATTTAGTTGCTCCTTCAGGGGACAGCGTTGTCAAACCACAACCGGAGAGGTCTTGATAATGACGCAGTGAACTTCTGTACCAGTAGTAAACCTACCCAGAACTTCACTATTTCTATGCACTACATTAATGACTGGCATTCATCAGGTCATGTAAACAATGGTTACGGAGTTTCATTCCGAACAGAGGAAGGTCTAAATTTACCGGCCTATCAACATAAAGATGCAACAGATCAAAACGAACAAGAATGGTTAGTATATGCTGAATGGTTCGGCTGTGACAACAAAAGGGCACTGTTCACAATCCCAACGTGTACGCTGGCCGAATATCTACTCACTCAGAGTGAATGAAATAACTTGATGATAAGAATGAGGGTGAAGATGATACTTCCTTCTCGACCATAGTTGATTAGGTAACTTTTGCTGAATAACGTTCGATCATGGAAGAACGTGCGTACAGAAACTCACTCGTGACCAAAGCATCCACAGAGAGGACAATCTCACAATGCAAGGCAAGGGTAGTCTACGATCAAATGAAAGAAGTGAGCTGGTCGTTCCAGATCACACCGTAAACAGTTTGCTCTACAAAGTCTAACTTTAAAAACGACTTTTGATTACCATGGTCTATCCAGTACGACTCTACAACACAAAGTGGTATGCTGTTGACAACTGGTAATACCATGTGCAGAGTTTAAATCAATTTACAAAAAAAAACTGTCATTTCCGAGAAAAGTTTTACGGATTGCACCGTTCATTTTTGGTCTAACTGTGTGCCATCGTACAGAGCGATGACAGACATGATGACTTCGTGTGAAAATCGATCAGTAGTGAAACGAATGGCAATCAGCAAAGGTCGCCTACTCAAATAATGTTGAGAAGTAATTATGTGTGCATAGAAGTGCGATGAATTGAAAGCAAGAGATGCCCCCTCTTTCTTGACAGATCCTGACCCTTGTGAATGGTATTGATTCATCAGGACCGTGAATGATGATAAGATACCGACGTTCTGACCTGTTTTGTAAGTGCTTTATGAAGAAGGAAACAGTACTTCATTCTCGCTATGGTTAACTCACTATAAGAGCATGAACGTAAATATCATCCACTCTGGCTTATGTTCTTTGGTCTTAGATTTAAGCCCTTTTCTCGATGCTACCGTAGGACCTGTGAGTCCCATTTTTGATGAGGGGAGAGAATCTCATTGTTTATGGGAGAAAACCTGTGTTCAATGCAATTTTCCGTGTGACGTTGATCAGTTTGTTAAGAATACTTGTCGTGCACAATTCGTAAACGATTCGCATTTTTCCCGTTTTGCACTAATCCGTTTGTGACCGACGGCAGCACGTGACAGTCATACGATTAGCGGTGCCTATTGAAGGCACAGTGATAATATGAAGAAATGATGCAACCTAAAACTGACCAGTCAGGAGAGCCAGGTGGACTGTCGCCACTTACGCTCAGAGGGTATGCAGAAGCTTTGCTGATTCTTCTGTAGATACATTCACAGAGTGCATCACACAGAGTAGAATTGTTGTTTGTTAGAGATCTGTTAGCATAATACTGATACCAAAGAAAGACATATCCACAGTCAGATCCACTGCATGCACCTCGGTAACGCCAACAGTTTACTAGAAGCTATCTCTTGAACGTTTAATGTTGTGGAACAACTACGGTGATCCACAGCGGTGCGTGCTTTCAGTCTTGGTCCATCGTTGGTGCATTTTCTAGTCCCGTACACTCAGTTCTATCATCTGTGGGCGTAAAATCCAAGACGGCCCACCTCTGTATCGATTGCAACAATGTTGTCAATCGTATTAATGGGGAGGTTCCATCTCGACTTCTCAAAGAGTACAGTATTCAACCATCGATCAAAATGTTTTAAGTGACTGCTTTTCAAGTCGCTCTCAGTTTAGACGGTTAACTGATCGAAAATTTTCTTCACTAATCACAAAATCTGTTAGTTCTCCAAGACGCCGTTCTTACTCTAATTTTCTTTTCCTTTTTGTAAGCCCCAGGCCCACTGCGAAGTGTTCGTTTTTACTAACTTATGCCGATGATGTCTGCTTTGACGTTAAACATTCGGAAATAACCTTTTCTCTCTCGTCCTGCGGAATGTCCTTGCTGACTTGGCCAGTTATTCCAACGCACGAGCCCGATTGCTCAGTACGTCCAGTTATACTGACGTTTTATTTTCTCTGCTAAATGGAAAAACCTGTCAACAGCTTTGTGGTATTTTGTCCCCAAATACAAGTTGAAAATAAGTTTCTGCCTAGGTCTCAGCCTGTTAAATATTTAGGTTTCACATTGAGCCAAAAATTCATGTTAACAGTGTTCATACGAAAGTTATATTCAATCCAGTACAGTCTTTTCCTCCATTTTGTGAATGTATTCGTACTCTTTCTTTGGATATATTGGTATTCAGTTATGTGTCAGAGTTCTGACCGAAGATTTTAAACTTTTCTCTACATCTATGAGGCACCTGTCTTGTTGTGGCGGTGTTCTACCTTATGGTCTCATTAATTCTATAGTATTTCAACATTTTTAGAACACACAAGTCGCTGGCTTCCAAAATTTTGTTCCATTTCTTTCAGTTTCTTCATTCCGAACTTCCAAAATATATATCCGCATCTACAACCAGGTCCCATTTCAAATCTGCCTATATCCTTATCCGTATATATGCTTGTTTCGTTGTTTCTCCATTTGCAGGAATTTTATTGATCGCAGAAATCTCTTGAAAGGAATGACCACAACACTGGGCCACTGGATTTGTTAAATGTTCTGTTTGCTGAATTATAACCTTCAAGGATGCATAAAAGTAATTGACTGGTTCGATTTACCATGACTTCTAACTGACCTTCTAAGAAAGTCTCATTCAGAAGCAATCTATACCACCAGTGTGACCCATCGAATCTTTTTAGCGGTACCAACTTAATTTCCGGTTAAATAGTACCACTATGTTAGACTGTGTTAGAAAAGAGGTATTCATTAAATTTGAGTAAACTTCAATAGTCTCATTGGTTAAGATTGTAACCCCGTTTTACAAAAGCCAAAATACACACTAAACCCAAATGTACAAGGCAAAATGTGTATGCTTGTACAACATGCATCTGACAGAGCTTATGATATGTGAATTAAATGATTTCAACGTTATTTGCTTCTTGATAATATAATTAAAGTTTTACCACTAATATTCATTTTGCTTCACTTTAAAACTTCTTTCGTTCTGCTCATCCTAATCTTTCTGTCTCTCATGAAGAGGAAACAAACAACAATTTATCTTTTCCAGATATTTCAGTCACTAGACGGCAGGATGGCTCACTACAACGCTCACTGCATCGTAAGGCCACGTGAAACGGTCAGTATTTGCGATTTTCTTCTTTTGCACCAATTACTTATAAACCAGGTCTGGTGCGAACCCTGTTTCATAGGGCCTGGGAGATCTTCACCGATGACTGGTTGCAAGTAGAGGAGGAGAGAATATAGAAGGTGCTGCTCGCGAACGGATATCCTTAGAAGTTCATCGATATTCACAGCCAGAAAAGCCTGGCCAAGACTGCTGTGAGTACGGTCCATAAGAAGCTGGTCTTTTTCAACCTATCTTTCAAACACGATCAGATCACAACGGACGCGAGTCAAAGGTGCAGTCCGCTGTTACTCGTACATAGGCTACGGCTGAATTGGGGTTTCTACTCACAACTAGGAGAAACGCTCTGCTCATTCTTAATCGTGACCCACCGAAATGTTTTGTCTCACATGTGATCTATCAATTCACTGGCAGTTGCGCTGATGTCTATATCGCCAGAACAGATCGGTGCCTACAACAAAGAATGACTGAACATATGCCTAAGTGGTTGGTGCGCGCCATGACGGAATAGGCTGTGACAACAGAGGGAGTAAGACGAAATCCAACCTCATCCATTGAAAAGGACATCATGGAAACAGGTCACGTTGTTGACCCCGCCAGTTCGTTTCAAGTATTGTTGCGTAATCGAAATCCGGAATTGTTTGCCTTCTCCAAGGCATTGCTAATCAATACTCGCCGTCCGGTCCTGTGTGTGCATAAACTGTTGACTTAGGCAGTTTATCTGCCTGGAACTGATAACAGTCCTTGTTTTATGTAAACACAATCGTCGATTGTTTCTGTTATTGTTGCTGTCTGTGCGTCCTATATAATCTGTTTTGCGTTCGTAAATGGAGAGAGTCAACGAAATGTTAGCATCTCGCGACGTCTGTCTTCTGTCATTACTGGTGAATACTGTTAGTGAATTATTCTCCCATTTTCAGTTCTAAGGTCACCACTGTTTTACCGAAGCTCTCGGGTATGCCTTATTGTAAATATGTGTACAGAATTGTCTCTGAAAAACTTTTCTCGCTGAAATTCCGCGTGATTTTTTTGACAGTCTGGTGACAAACTAATGGTTTTCTCCCACCATCTCCCCTCCCATAAGCTGCATTGATGAGTTTGCAAGCGATGGGAGCCACAGCATCGCGTTATAACTGCTTGTCTGCGGGTACGTGTTCGTCGATCTTCATCAGTTCCTTTGGTACTGAGGTACTAACTGCCACGAAATGTTTAAATACTACAGCAGCTGTTATACTTCTGTCATTTTCAGTGATGAAAAAAGACCATCCACAACATACACAGCAATGTATAACCGTTTCTCTCTTATGTAGAACCATAGACCAAGAACGCTTATAATGTTGACACTTATTTGGTCGACGTACTCGCGTCAAGTATTACAAGAACACGTCTGATGATATGGCTGCTACACGATTTTTGAAGGCTCACTGCTGACATGAGATAGTTACTACGATCCCGCGGTGGTATTCGGATGAAGGACGATCAGCCTGACGTTGATGTGTTTCTCGTTACCAAGAAACAGACTACCGTTACGTTCGGCATCATATAACTGAGGGTGGGTCACTCTTGATGTGTCACTAGTTACAAAACGCTCATGTTGGATGCTTTCATGTTTTACCCAAAATTGCTGATCTAAATAAGGTTGGATTTTCTGTGTTTCAATGAGTTATACACTGTGAGAACGACATCTATAATGAGGTGATACTATCAAAAAAGTACAACTAGTTATCTTACAGTGGACATCAAATAAGTGGATTAGGAAAGCACTTTAACATAGACGCTGTGCTATTAAAGAATTGGGTTATTTCTGTTGTTTGACCGTACTATGATAATTTCGGAACATTGAGTGTCTGGTTTTGGGGAATTCGTCACATTTCTATATAGTATACTAACTGAATTCTAAATTGCTGAGAAGCGACGTGCATAATTACTAGAGTGCCGATGATGAAGACAGATGCACTGAATCAATTTACAATGGAAAGTGGCAGACTGGATTGTTTCACAACATACACTTGCTCATTGGCAAGCTGGTGAGCCAAATTATACCGATGGTGCCCATTTTTACAGTGTAACGTCTGTTTCCTTGCATTCTATCAACTGTTAGTAACCAGAAACTTTGTTATAAAAGGTCTCTTTATTTACTGTGTAGTCAGTGACTGGTTAGATTGCAAAACCTGATTATTTTTCAAGTATTACATTTCTGAGAACAGTTAACTGGTTCATTATTTCGACATTTCAGATATCTAGCTAATAAGGAGAAAGACTCACTTTCGGAGATGGAACAACAGAGAAAGTTGCCATGATTCTGTCGGGGTATTCTTCGCGAATTTTCGAAATCAGCAGAGTGCCCATTCCAGACCCAGTTCCACCACCCAGGGAATGAGTAAGCTGGAAGCCTTGTAGGGAATCTGTGGACTCTGCTTCTTTGCGAACCACGTCAAGTACACTCTCTACCAGTTCTGCACCCTCGGTGTAGTGACCTTTGGCCCAGTTGTTTCCTGCTCCGCTGTTCCCGAAAACGTAATTGTCTGGACGGAATAGCTGACCAAATGGTCCAGACCGAACGCTATCCATGGTGCCCGGCTCCAGGTCCACGAGAATGGCACGAGGTACGTATTTGCCGCCGGAGGCCTCGTTGTAGTAAACACTGATACGTTCTAATTGCAAGTCCGAATCTCCATGGTATTGTCCGGTCGGATCAACACCGTGCTCATCGGAAATCACCTCCCAAAACTGTTGAATAAAACACGCAAGTTTAGTACGAGAGTGTGCTGCTCGCTAAAGCAGCCGAACATCTTAAACCTTTTCCATAGAATCAGCTTACTCAACAGCGTAAGAAAAGTCCTACATTAGTTTTATGCAAAATAATCGATATAAAAAAATCAATCTGAATAGTAGATGTGACATTTTAATCTGTTTGCTCACTTTTGAACCGATCTGGTTACCACATTGTCCAGCTTGAATGTGGACTATTTCACGCATAGTTCCGACAAAAGTTGTGTAGGCTTTCGAAGGTAAAAAATGTGTGTAGATTTACTCATTTTATCCATAACACCAAATAACCTTGACCGATCATGTGTTTGTCAACCGGATTTCGTTTCATTTGCAGTAGGCGTGATACAATTTCGGCCAATCAAAATGCAACGAAGATTACATTTTTATACCAATGAAATGAGTATGAGAGAAATGGGTTTAGGTAGTTGCAATTGGTTGAGAAAGCAGTGGACCAGATGACTGACGAAGACAGGTGCATCGTTAAAATTTCGGCGAATACTGACACTCGAATGATTCTACTTTAAGACAAAAATACCTGAAATGTATTCTATGGACTTCCGTCGGCCCTAGAAACTAATGAATTTCTTAAGATCACAAGCTTGGACAGTGTTTGGTAAATGTGTTATTTCGAATTTGTGGTCCCGATCAGAACAGACTTATCAGTCCGACCGCAGCAAGAATTCGTGGAACGTATAGTAAAAACCAACTCGATACGAATTGGTTAGTAGAGTAAATAATTAATAAACAATAAAATCCACCCAGCTGTCAGATACAGCAAAGTCCGAAATGTTCTTCCTCTCGATCGAAACTGCTAAGCTTATCTGTAGTAATCCACCTGAAATGTACGATCAGACTAACCTGCATAGCCGACCATCTTTCTTCCGAGCATATATATATATATATATATATATATATATGTGTGTGTGTAAAGTTTGATTTGATTTCAATCGGGTTTTAGGTGTATGTACAGAACAAACGGCTTGAATTATGGACCAACAAACTGTGTATGACTCGTTCTACAAGACCACAAGAAACGGCTCCAGATTTCTGTCACATCTATTGTTACGGATTTTCTAATCCTGATTGCTCTGCAGTTGACCAGTAAATCTGATGAGTTAAGACAAGATACAGCTAAACACTTAACAGTTCTTGGATTCATCCTATCACATCCAGTTGTACATTACAGTTGCCGGTGTTTGTGCTCAAAAGATTATATCTTTCATTTATTCCCTCTCTTTATGGTTTGAATGTTTAATCAGATTTGCGTAACTGTGAACGAAAGCTAAAATCAATGTGGCACGCCACAAGACATGCAGTTGTAAAAAAAATTGTTAATACACGGAAACAAGAACAATTAGAAATAGCTGCATAATTCTGTTGTACTGTAACAAAATCATCTCATACGATCAGTCCTATAGGTTGTTTAAGCCATTTGGCTCAGTGGTAGCGCTTCCAAAATAACGTTGTATATCACATTGTTGACTGTCTGAAAGACGCAAAAGAATGAACGTCAAGCAGGAAACGAATTACAGTAGACCTATCGTTCACAGAAGCGTTAGCAATCACTGTTCGGACCCAGCGTTACTTCGAAAAACTACCAACTTTCTGTGTGAACTAAAGGCAGGGGTACAAAAAGGGTTCAGGAAAACAGCAAACACTCGACCCACATCTGTATTTGTTAACAGTAACTCATCAACTTAAAAATTACGACCAAAACCGTTACTCTTGCAACCATTTGAGTTCTTAGAATTTATAACCAGCATTCAAACCTCTGCATAAATACCAACTTTCCAGGTCGACATGGTCATTACTGTGAGGATAGTTTACCCTATTTGAATTCGCAAACGTCTGTGCTAGGTTTGTGATGAATATAACTATTCATTTAAAGCTGAGTAAGTGTGCATTTCTACAGTTATTGGGACAGTATAACCTTCAGCTAGGACGTCCTAATCAATGAGGCCCTCATTTGCACTTTACGAGACTGAACTATCTTAATGGCAAAAGATGCAGCCTTTAGCATAAGGTTAAATACACGGATTACAGTCTGGCTGATGCTCCAAGTGTAGAGAAAACAATAACAACTGACTTACGTGTAGAATTATGAGCAGTACACTTGAGATAAGATAATTTATTAACTTTCGCAAAAATAACGACTAATTTTATTAAAATGTACTTGTCATACTCTTTCTGTTTAGGCTTATCAATCAGTTAATCCGAAGTAGAACATTCATTGTGGAGGAATTTGGTTGCTTCTGATTCCGTAACTTAGGTTAACTCCCACAAAAGCAGACCGATGACAATCACTGTTGTTTATGACACCGCTGATCATTGAAAACCACGGTTACGGCAGATGAACATTACTAATATCCTTCCATAAACTTGAGATACTTGGGTTCAATGAAATTTGCAACAGATTTATGGGACAGTTGAAGTGATCAGGCATTTTGTTAAATAGATGCTAAGAGGCAGTCGGTAGGAAAACGTGATTTCCTTCTGCATACTCCAACTAACATTTTTCACGGAGTTGTGCTTATTTTGTTCAGTCTGTTGATGCAACCACGTGTCTCACTACTTATAACATCGGAACTATATAACATTCTTCATGTAAACTGTCGAAGAAATGTGTACACCAAAATATTCGTAGTTTTGATCAGCATCAAAGATCTTCAGTTTAGTTCACAAACAATCAACATACAGCAGCTCAACCCAAAAACCTGACAAATGGCGATATCATCTTCAGATACTTCAATCTTACCGATAAACAGTACTCTTTATAAAGATATCTGTCAACGTGACCAAAGCTGGAGTAGGTGTTGTTTACTGCTACGGACAATTCAGTTCTGCCGACGCTCACTTTGATGCTTGATGGATGGATGATATTAAACTAAGCAGATACATGAACAGTGATAGCCACAGCATAACGCAAATGTTTTGAAACAGAAAATCAATCAATGTGGTCTTCATTAATACTGTGTAACACGTAATAAATACATGGCAAGCTGTTGATTGCGCCGGAAGCCCACCTGTAGACTATTTGGCGTGAAAATAGTACACCCCCACACACAATACTTGCAAATAGGGCTTGCAGTTTAGCCAAGGAATAACGGGCTTCATTCTCGTTTATGTTTCGTAGTTCATTTTCGATAGATTATTCAAACATAGTTCAAGGTCACTTAATCAACTGACGTGCATGCAGAATCTTATTGCGCCATTCCAATCCAAGAATTTCGCGGTTTGCTGAGGTGGTCGCAATCAATCGATCGGAGACGATCTTGTTTGTTCAGAAGCAATTGTTCGTAAAATTGACCTTCCGTGGACTTAGTGACTTGTCCTAACCCTCCGACCGACCATTCGTCCTACCCCCAACCGCTAGATATAAAAAACTGTCCGGTGCCATCGGAAATTTGGTATTAACGATTCAATACGATGTGCCTGCATCTAACCGTATTCGTATTCTACCCATTTTGTTCAAACGTCTGAACAGTGTGTTATTGTATTGTGTTATTGTCCAAAAACTGTGTGGCCCAGTTTTGTCGTGCAAAAGTCACGTTCACACACACATGTTGTGGCATGACTATTGTCCGCTCAAAACTAACCCCTCCAATCTGTTCACAAATTACATTTGGCCTTATTGTTCGCATTCGAGTACACATTGCTTCTAGTTAGCTTCAGTTTGCGATGATACATTTTCCACATAGTTAGGTGTCCTTAACAGAACCCCTTCTACGAAGTAAGAACGCTAATTCATCTGCAGCACTTTGTACTACACAGGGGGTAGTTGCAATTGTATTTGTCACAAACCGGGAGTGAATTTCAAAGTGGCATCAATAACATAGTGACTGAACCAACAAAACTGAAATCTGAACAGAGAAGTCAGAAACAGTTTTTTGCACAGTGTATCTCTCTAGCATATTTCGCTGCATTTCATCAAGTACATACTGCAGTCTGTAAGTTTATATAGCAAGGTTCGATGGGCATTGTGAAGCTTAACAACAAAATCAACAACCACACAAACACACACATCCATACACATGTTACCAGGGCAACCTCGTGCTGACGAACAAGTCTTTCTGTACGCAGAGAGGTGGCTTCCACTTGCTAATTGCTACCGTCTCCGCGAGCTGGAGAAGCCTTCGATGTGTTGTTGCGCAACGTATCCGAAACGTCCTCTCCAGGTTCAATTCGATTCGACAAGTCAACAGGTGACGGACGATCGATGACGCTGGTTCCTTGTGACTTGTCACATTCTGACTTGAGCCCGGTATTGTGGTATCCATGACCGTTTTGCGAACCCAAACTGAAATGTGTTCGTTGACCAGATTACGTAACTGCCGCTCCGTAAGTGGCCCAACACTCATACGAGAATTCATAGATGATGTGAGATTTTGCGTTGAGTGGTAGCGGTGTTTTCAAAGATGGTGTTGGGTGTTGGTGAACTGAAATCGAGTCAGAATTATGTACACTGTAGTTGTACTCCCAGTTAAACAACAACGCCATATAGTCCATCGGTAAGCTACAACCTTTATGAGATCTCTCCTTGATACTGTAGCATCAAATAAACCGGTCACTCTTTAGGTATTTAAGTCAACTAGGACAATAGTCAAAAATTATGACTCGATCCACTGAGTTGTTTGAAACATTGAGTTCTCTTTATCCAGTTCATTAAGACCGCAGGAAGACATACATTACAATATGCAGGCATTTCGTTTATTCCCATCAGTCGATTACATTGGTGTTGTAATCTCGAATAAAGCTGATTATGTGATGAAAATGCGCACCATCCTTGCTGACGATGGGGAGTTCAAAGTTGATCGTACGCCAAATAAGAATATTCTAGTGCAAAAACAAATATCGAGGAAGCTACAAATAATTTTATTGTATGGATATATAAGTGAGCCGCAGTGTAAACAATTGAAACTGATTGGGACCCGTACACTGAGAATGACAGGATCACCCAAATTGCACAAAGCCGGTGTCCCCTTGAGACCTATCCTCGCCACGGACGATTCAGCATATCACAACCATACTCGATGGTTAGTTCACCTTCTTGATTCCATCTGTAAAACCCTCAGCTCCCGTTCTTTGAAGGATTCTTTTGAGTTATGTGATATTCTGAAGAACATTTTGGTGAGTTCCACATGAGAGATGTACTCAATTAAAGTTGATTAACTATTAAAAAACTCTGCATTACATGAAACAGTTGATTATTTATGTAACTTTATTTTGATTCGTAATAATTATTTAACCATTCCTGTAAATTACCTTAAAGAACTGATTCTTATTCGGCTTGAGTTCGATGGATGTACTGATAAACGAGTTGACGGTGTAGCAATGGGCAGCCCGTTGGGCCCAATAATGGTTGATATTTTTCTTAAAATGGTCGAAGATAGACTATCGGATTAAACTGACCTTTCTTTGCTTTATAAGTGGTATGTCGATGACATTCTAAAATTGATCGATTTTTATCATATTACCACTCTTTTACATCAGTTTAATTCCACTCATCGAAACCTTTGTGTCACTCATAAACAAGAACTAGATAACTCACTACCATTCTTAGACGACCTTGCTTCTAGGCATTTAGACGGTACACTCAGTTGGTTTGTTTATCGAAAAGTCACATGGAGTAGGCATTGCCTACAAATCTCTTCATTTGCGCCTGTAGCTTACAAACGCAGTTTGGTGCGGACCATGTTACACTGAGCAAGGTATGTATGCACAGCCGAACAGCTGAAGTCCGAAAAGGAGCTCTTGTAGAGTGTTGTGATTGCGAATGAATATCCGACCAAATTTACTGAAATTCACTGCAAGCAACGACTGGCTACTCCCCAACCACAATCAGCGCCGAGGAAGTAATCTTTGATCACTCTTTCTTACACAGGTGACCACAATATTACCGATGTAAGTCGAAAGTTGAAATCTGTCATCGATCGCACTTATCACACAGTGGAATTGCGATTGTTGCTTTCCATCCATAGCATGAGTCTCCACTCGGAAAACTTTGCCTCTCATGCTATCTACCAATCCACCTGCAGCTGCCGTGACTCATACATTGGCAGAACGGACTGACACTTACGACA